>JAGYYJ010001419.1:0-130778 GCA_019671005.1 Hibiscus mutabilis
GAAAGTGCAAAGAAACAAACCATGTAACAAATAAGGATATCATACAGAAGTAACATCAAGTTAACCGTGTAAGGTATAACAAAATTATAAGATGACATATAGAAAGTACAAAGAAAACAAATGATAAAAGTAACATATAAGCTTTTAACTTCACGAGAATAAACTTTTGAAAGTGTAATAGCGTCGTACGCTATGAAGATAGGCCAACTCCATTCTTGTTAAGGACTAAAAGATAATATTTTACTATATTAATGAAAATTTTAACAGTGATTACTTAAAATGTGCTTAGAAGAAAAAACAAAGATATTGGAGGTTGTAATCTATAAGAAGCATATACTGATTTGTGACAAAACAATGATGCATCCCTAAAAGCAAATACAAAAATAGAATAAGCCACGATTTTCAGAAACTGATCTATGAAGTTCTCAAGGCATTGGTTTCTGATGGTGCATCAGAATTTTCCTCTTAAAGTTAGTAGAAAGATAGGGAATACATACTCCAAGCTCCGAATACGCACACCAAGCTCTTCCTTGCTAGTGGCAGCTTGCTTGCAAACAACAAAATCAAGAAATTCATCAATAAGAATTTCCTGACTTTTATGACTGTCCATGTATTCATGGAGGTGACCAATTACGTCCTCACTTGTTATTTTAAACACTTCTGTACAATTGGAGTTCAGAGAAAAGTAATGCAAGACAAGAGGATGACGAAGCAAAGGCCCAAGCTCCAGCTTGTCATAAGTCCTAACACCCTCGTTCTCACATATTGCCATCTCCAGCTCATACAATGTAGTAATCCTTCGTACTCCAACAAAACATTGGATAAATGCATTTACCTAAAATATAGACAGAAGAAAGTGAGAAATTAAGAAAAAGAATAAAGAAAACAACCATTACGTTTCAAACAATAATTTGGCTTTTATATGGCCTCCAGCATGAAAAACTCGTTTTAATGTGGCTAGAGAAGTATGCAGTGCATGTCCACTTGAAAGGAGAAACTAAGAAACACTTGGTAATGAAGTTTATAATTAAATGCAATTCCAACTTTCTATAGTGAAATATCTTCAAAGTTCAACCCTCAGAAGTTAAAAAATAAATCTTAAAACGGCATTAAGGCCTTGTTTAGTCATTGTTCTGCTACTTACTTTTCTAGAGTTGCTTTGCTAGTAATTAAACAAAAAATAGTTAAAAGCAAGATCTTAACATATTAAAGATAGAGAAAATGACCAAAAAAGTAAAATGTAATACCCCATCTAGCATAACAGTTCCTTTTTCTATAAGGGGAAGGGGGAGGGGACGAGGGGTTGCCTGGGATCAATCCCAGGACCTAGCACAACTGTTCTTATAAAAAGAAAATCATCCATTCTCCAAAGATTATTAACATCATATATTTTGATTCTTCAGAAGTACTATTTGCTTTCTGGTTTAAAGATACTTTCTATATCTCTCTTTGAGATGTATGATTTGAACCCTCATCTTCTATAAAGCATTATCAGAAACAATACATAAAGTATCAAATTGTCCTTATTCTATCAAAGGATTTAAACATTCAGATAGCCACTAAATTTGCATTAAACAAAAAAGTATGCACTTAAAAGATATATATAATCTATGTATTGTAACTACCCTTCCTTCAATGGTCATAAGCTTTTGAAAAGACGGAATCCCCTGCATATCCAATCCCAGCGAGCTCCAAGAGTCAACCCGCAGTGCGACCAAGGCTGCCTCTGAAACTTTCCATGCCGTGACACTGTTTCCAGATGCAAAAAGCTCTTGCCATGCCTGGTTCACGGCCTGGTTAGCTCTTTCCTGAACCGCCTTCGGTACATGGCCAGAGGCCGCTTTGCCCCTCTGATTGAGAAGCTGGCTTTGGCTGCTGCGGGGATTATTGAATACCTGGTGTGGCTGTTGTTGGGTAGGGATGTTAGGGTTTTGCGGAGGGGGGTAAGCATTAGGGTTTGGGAAGAAGAAATTGTTGGGGTTTTGTTGCAGAGCAAAGTTTGGCTGGGCTGGAGTTATAAAGGATTGGAGGAATTGGAGAACGCTAGGGTCTTGGAGAGAGAAATTTGGATTTTGAGGTACGAATGGTGGTTGAGATGGAGGATAGCCGCCATGGGGGCGGAAGGGACGGTGGCCCTTGTGGCGACCGCGCATATTGAAAGGTAAGAAAGGAAGTAGGTTTTGGGAGGGCTTTTGCAGTTTCACCTTTGCGTATATATTGCGATGCTTTATTTGTTTATTTAGTAAACTACATAACTAGTCCCTCAACTATAGGGTGACTTTTTTAGTCTTTTACAACATAGTCACTTAACTTAGAAAAATTAATAAATTAATCCACTATCGTTAAAAGTTTGATGACGTAATAATTAATAAAATTAATATAATAAAAAATCAACCTTCAATTTTTACATCCTATTTTAATTTGGTTCTAATTCTAAAAAATTAACATCTAATATTTTAATATTCTATAAATTTAGTCCCTCTTTTTTTATTTTCTTCAACCAAAATCATATTCTCTTCTTCAATCGATTTAGAAGTTGAATGAGTAATTCTTTTCACCAAAATGGTTTTTCGAATGGTTTCGTATATCATCAAACATTCTTTTTTTTTAAATTGTTTAAAAACCTAAAACAATGGAATTGAATCTAATGAGAGTTTGATGTTTGAAAAAAATAACAATTTCTGGGTTTTGAAAACAACGTTCCTATTTTAAGTTTATGGAATTCAAAGGAGAAAAGATTAATTGTTTCACGAGTTTTGAAGAAGAAAGTCTTGGGTAAAATTATTTCATGTTTTCGTGTGTTTCAAAGAAAAAAAGTTGAAAAAGTTGGTTTTGTTTACATATTTGCAATTGAATATGCATATAAGTGTAATGAACGAAGATGGAAAATGTAGATTTAGAAACCCAACAAGTGTCCTAGTAGAAAAGCGGATGATATTTATAATAGAAGACACGGTTTCAAATCGCTCTGTCTACAAAGTGTATACACATTGTCAAATGGTTAAGAATATGTATGAACAAATATTACCTAGTAACCACTAAAATTAGAAATAGAAGAGAAAATATTGTACATGAAGAAGATGAATAGAGATTTCAAAAGAGAATTTAAGAAGAAGAAGAAGGAAAATAGATGATTATGCTATGTTATATTCTACTAGAAATTGAAAGTAACAGAAAAAAAAACAATGAAAATCACAATTTCATTCAAATGGATTTTTTATGTGGAGAGCGGGGATGATGGTGTCGCGGTCACCCGTTGAAATCCCCTCTTTTAATCCTTTTTTTAGTTAGGGATGGTGGAGAGCGGGGATGTGGAGAGCGGGGATGATGGTGTCGCTGGTATAGCCAAAGAAAGTTCAATGCGACAAGCGTAACACATCCTGAATTTCACAAAAGAAAGAAAAAACAAACCAAATCCTCACTGTCATTCACTCCAAACAAAGGGTCTAGTAGTCCAAGGAACGTTATGAAACCTATTGAATTGAGTTGCAAGGAAGAAGAAATTTATGCAACTTTTAAATTTATACTAACACAAGAAAAAAACAGGTGTTATAAGAATAAAAAAAGCTAAAATGAAAGAAATATCAGAAAACCCGAAAACCCCTGAAATTTACAGCAACTTGATCCACTTTGTTCGAGATGTTCTCGATGTCAAAAAAATTCTGGTATTTTGTGTGGTGAATCCTCAAATGATGTATATCTAATCTAGAAATTTTCATCTCAAAATTTGTTTGTTTGGTTTTTGCGAATTTTCTCTTTTTTCGAGCTTTTTCACCCAAAAATGTTAAAATTTTGCCCAAGAATCGGCCCAATCTGATACCAAATGATATGAGGCTTGCCGTCGATGTGGAATCACGAATCAAGTTGCTCAGAAGCAATCGCTAGACTCGATCAAATAAGGTTTGGGTATTTTTCTTGACTTTCAAGGGAAACTAGTTAGGCTTTTCTTGAAAATTCTGAAATTAAGATGCAAAAATCAAAGAAACAAAGGGGAGATGGTTAAATAGATGATGGATAAGAAGGAAAAACTATAAAAGATTAATAAAGATAAGTAAAAGGATAGAGAATTCAAATATGAAAATTTCAGTTTTGAATTGAATGACAATGGCGTTGGTGGTTGTTTGTAGAAGATGACAATGGCTTGTGGAATTGAGGAATTTGCCCGTAGAACCCTTTTAGTCGCGATTAACTAGGCAACCTCCGTGATATGGCTTAAAACTGACCCTCCTACCCGCAATTAGATAGGCAACCTGGAGTGCGAAGATCATCAACAATCAGCCAGTTGAAACATTGAATATGGCTTCTAGACAAGTTTACCAAACACTTGCAAATACGTTTTCAAAGAAAATCTCAAAAGAGAACTTCTTATTAATCAATCAAAATCTGAAAATAAAGAAGAAAGCATCATCCTTTTATAGATGAAGAATAGCTTTAACCTAAAGCTAATAATGAATAAAATAAACAAAGAAATCTGGTCTATTAAAATGGACTTGATCTAACGGCTTGGGAGAAGGGTGGCTGGTTCCTAAAGTATATAAAACCCTAAAAACATCAATTTAAATGATAATAAATACATTGGGTTTTGTTTAATTCGTCCAAAGCCTTATATTTTAGCTTTTGGGCTGAATTTTATAAAATCCTGTATTTAGTTTTCTACATGCGCAATCTTCAGTAAAATAGATGTATCTTGAGTTCCATACATCGTAATGATGCGTTTCAAGATGCGTTAGAAAGGTAACTGAATGAAGGTCAATTCTTTATAAGACAACTCGACCCAGAAATGCCCAGATTCCATTCGAAAAGTCGCCTTAAGTCAACTGATTTTTCAGACTTTGAAAACAGTTTCAACTTCTTGTCTTCAATGCATCTTTCCAGCCCTCCCATGAATGAATCAATTTATGTAGCCACACAAAAAGCTACAAGATAACCTTTTTTATTATAACAATAATTAGAATTGGAGTAGCTGCATAAATTATTACAGAGAGTACATAATTTGTTACAATAAATGTAAGGAAAAGTGTGACTACACAATTTCTTACCCGAGATCACCCAATCCAAAACGAACTCAACTTATGGTAAGCAATTGTGTAGCCACACAAAGGGCTGCAAGATAATCTTTTTTCTTACAACAATAATGAGAATTTGTGTAGCTACATAAACTGTTATAGAAAGTACATAATTTGTAACAATAAATGTAAGGAAAAGTGTGACTACACAATTTCTTACCCGATATCACCCAATTCAAAACGAGCTCAACTTATAGTAAGCATTTTTGTAGCCACACAAAGTGTTACAAGATAATCTTTTTTTCTTACAAAAATAATGAAAATTTGAGTAGCTACATAATATATTATAGAATATACATAATTTATTACAAGAAATGTAAGGAAAAGTGTAACTACACAGTTTATTACCCGAGATAACCCAATCCAAAACGAGCTCAACATATGGGAAGCATTTGTATAGCCACACAAAGAGTTATAAGATAACCTTTTTTCGTACAAAAATAATAAAAAATTGAGTAGCTACATAAATTATTATAGAATATACATAATTTGTTACAAGAAATGTAAGAAAAAGTGTAAGTACACAATTTATTCCCGAGATCACCCAATCCAAAACTAACTCAACTTATGGTAAGCACTTGTGTAGCCACACAAAGGGTTACAAGATAACCTTTTTTCTTATAAAAATAATGAGAATTTAAGTAGCTACATAAAATATAACAAGATAAACATAATTTGTTACAAGAAATGTAAGGAAAAGTGTAACTACACAATTTCTTATCAGAGATCACTCAATCCAAAACGAGCTCAACTTATGGTAAGCATTTGTGTAGCCACACAAATAGTTACAAGATAACATTTTTTCTTACTAAAATAATGAGAATTTGCGTAGCTACATAAAATATTACATGATATACATAATTTGTTATAGTAAATGTAAAGAAAAGTGTAACTACACAATTTCTTACCTGAGATCACCTAATCCAAAACTAGCTCAACTTATGGTAATCATTTGTGTAGCCACACAAAGGGTTACAAGATAACATTTTTCTTATAAAAATAATGAAAATTTGAGTAGCTACATAAATTATTACAAAATATACATAATTTGTTACAGGAAATGTAAGGAAAAGTGTAACTACACAATTTATTACCTAAGATCACCCAATCCAAAACTAGCTCAACTTATGGTAAGCATTTGTGTAGCCACATAAAGAGTTACAAGATAACCTTTTTTCTTACAAAAATAATGAGAATTTAAGTAGTTACATAAAATATTAGAAGATATACATAATTTGTTACAAGAAATGTAAGGAAAAGTGTAGCTACACAATTTCTTACTCGAGATCACCCAATTCAAAAATAGCTCAACTTATGGTAAACATTTGTGCAGCCACACAAAGGGTTACAAGATAACCTTTTTCTTACAAAAATAATGGGAATTTAAGTAGCTACATAAAATATTACAAGATATACATAATTTGTTACAAGAAATGTAAGGAAAAATGAACTACACAATTTCTTACCTGAGATCACCCAATCCAAAACGAGTTCAACTTATGGTAAGCATTTGTGTATCCACACAAAGGGTTACAAGATAACCTTTTTTCTTATTAAAATAATGGAAATTTGATTAGCTACATAAAATATTATAGGATATACATAATTTGTTATAGGAAATGTAAAGAAAAGTATAACTACACAATTTCTTACCCGAGATCACCCAATCCAAAACTAACTCAACTTATGGTAAGCATTTGTGTAGCCACACAAAGGGCTAGAAGATAACCTTTTTTCTTACAACAATAGCGAGAATTTGAGTAGCTACATAAATTATTACAGAAAATACATAATTTGTTACAATAAATGTAAGGAAAAGTGTAACTACACAATTTCTTACACAAGATTACCCAATCCAAATGAGCTCAACTTAGGTTAAGCATTTGTGTAGCCACACAAAGGGTTACAAGATAACCTTTTTTCTTACTAAAATAATGAAAATTTGCGTAGCTACATAAAATATTACATGATATACATAAATTGTTGCAGGAAATGTAATGAAAAGTGTAATTACACAATTTCTTACCTGAGATCACCCAATCCAAAACTAGCTCAACTTATGGTAAGCATTTGTGTAGCCACACAAAGGGCTAGAAGATAACCTTTTTTCTTACAACAATAATGAGAATTTAAATAGCTACATAAATTATTACAGAAAGTACATAATTTGTTATAATAAATGTAAGGAAAAGTTTAACTACACAATTTCTTACGTGAGATCACCCAATCCAAAACGAGCTCAACTTATGGTAAGTATTTGTGTAGCCACACAATGGGTTGCAAGATAACCTTTTTTTCTTTCTAAAATAATGAGAATTTGCGTAGCTACATAAAATATTACATGATATACATAAATTGTTTTAAGGTTTAATTTGGCACCTAAAATTTTCTTTGATATAATTAAGTACATGAATTTGACTTATTGATTTAAATTAATACCTAAACTTTACTTCTTGATCTAAATTAATACTCAAGAAAAATGACTTACTGACACCATAAAACTAAATTCAAGTATCAATTTGAACCTAAAAGTCAAAATCACATATTATTCTTTGAATAGTCTAAAAGTAATTACAAAATAATATCTGTTCATATATATTCTTAACCTTTGACAATATATATCGTAAAAAGTCAAAATCACATACGAGTGGACCAAAAAACATTAGCTATCGAGTTACACCATGAAATCAAAGTCAAATACTCGATTTAAATCGGCATAATCTATATTGATAATGAGTTTGAATACACGATCTAATATTATTTTAAAATTTAAAAGGAAATTGATTTAATAAATTCGAATATATAACAAATTTGGACATTCAACAAATTCTACAATCTAAATCGTACGTTGGCCAAACAAAATATTTAATAAAAAAAAATCGTACGTTGGTCGAACATATTACGTCAGCATCCATAGCGGTAATGTGCTAGTAGATACAACTTCTCTCTCCTTAGACAAATTCAAAGTTAACGGAATGGGGTTTCATGTACCTGATTTTCTTTAGGAACAAATCCGTTAACCCATGTAAACTTTGGGTTCCAATGTGCATATTAACCCTTTGTACGACCAGAGAAAAAGAGGAGAGAGACTGAACCAGCGATTAGGCCTTTTCAGATCGCAGGCTGTGAGCGCAGCTTATTTGCAACATAGAGCAAATGGCTGATATTTGATGGAGGATAGTTTTGGAGTAGCTTAAGATTAGAAGTGAAATCCCCCGCGAGCAAGCGCCGACAAACTAGGATCAGCATGGCACAGCATACCCGAAGCAACGTCTCCTGCAAATACACGTATGTTTGTTTCAGAAGAATTCGTAGAAATCCCCTAAGCTTCTCGAATTCAGTTGTGTCGGATATAAGTATGTGTCTCACACGTGTATTTAATTTTTTCAAAACGTTTACACATACTTTGATCAATGAGACTAGGGACTCGAAGCAATATAGACATCCCCAAGTTTCAGTAATAATGTTATTTGATCAATGGAACTTTAAATCAATGACAAATAAATGGAAAGGGTCACATCGGCCAGACAACATTTGAACAAATTTACAACATATAACAATTTATCATGCTAACAAGCTTAGAGAGAAAATCTAAAGAGAGAGAGAGAATGGTAAAAATTGGAATCATACCAGAGGACCTTCGGGATCACTTAAAAGCGTGTCCCAGATATGAAGGCTGTCCGCAAAATTGAATTCTTGTGTCAAGAGCAGAGTAATCCACCTAAATGCGTAAAACTGGGGATTGACCTGTGATATTTATGCACTGTGGTTAACATTAAACTGAAATAATTGTCATGGCATGAAATGACAGGGGGGTCTAGGAGGGTAAACGATACACTTGCACTCACAAGGTATTCAGATTCGGCTACAAAGAATAAACATAAATAGGGCTCAGTCATAGTCTAATCAAGCTTGAGCTATCGAGCCTGTTCACTTCAAGCATCCTAATGCTAGACTCAAATAGCTCACAAGCCTAATCAAGCTTTATTAGTTTAATATAAATTATACTTAATTAGTCTTGGAAAAATCTAAATTCTAACTGGAGCTTGAGTATAAATAATCATGTTTGAAGTCAAAGCATAGGATTAAACTTATTTTTTACTAGATAAACAAGAGTAATTGAGCAAATTGGAACAAGTTTGGCTTGAGCTTAATCAAGTTTCACTTTTAGAGCTTGAGCTTGAGTATAAATAATCATGTTTGAAGTCAAAGCATAGGATTAAACTTATTTTTTACTAGATAAACAAGAGTAATTGAGCAAATTGGAACAATTCAATTTTTATTTCAACTCAAGCTCAAGCTCTAAAAGTGAAACTTGATTAAGCTCAAGCCAAACTTCAAGTCCTGAAATTTCGAGTCGAGTTCTCAAACTTTTACAGCTCGAGTTGGCTCAATTGCACCCCTAGCTGGGTTTGGTGGTAAGAGGTAAGCATGACCCAGATATAGAAGATGATGACAAGAAAGGTATGGAAAGATAACACCAAAACAACACAATAAGATGTTCGAATTTTGCAATGATATCTTACTTTAGTTGTGATCTCTAGATGACGCCAAAGCTCTTCATCATGTTCTTTCAGAAATTGTGACAACCGAGTAATTATGGCACGAATTCCCACATTGCTGTTGTCAAGTTGCTTGCAGAAATGATCACGGAATCCACTCAGTAACTCAACAAAACAAAAGAATGAGTCGGCTTCAGCAGCAGCCTGCAAGAATTCAATACAGAAAACGATGAAAGAAAAGAACAAACATAGTAAAACATTAATCTCAGCCATATTGATCATAATGATAAGGGAGTTATTTTTACAGTAGTTATTGACCATGTAATTGGTCTCGGGTTATCTGTTGACTTAATACTCCAGAAAGGAGTATATAAAAATTTCTGGCTTGTATATGTCAGCTTATGTTACTTAGACTCAGGAACAAGTGTCACATTTGAATATGTATCTGAAATGGGTATGTTAAATTATTTAAACGTTTTTTCATGTATTTGGATAGTCCTTGTACGTTCATATCTCTAAGTCCAAACCCATGTCTCTATATGTAAATGGCATTAGATATAGGTATTTCAAGAAGAATAAAGAGCCTAAGTAACAAGTTCGGCACGAGAAAAACATTAATACAAATAATAAAGACGGGATAGGAAAATAATGAGATCTTTACCGCCATTTCTTCATCAGAATCATTTCTGAATACATAAAATAGAGGTGCCAAGATTTCATTCATCCCTTGAACATATCTTATACCTGGATTTAACTTGGCAAATACAATTAATGTCTTTCAATGCGTCCTGAATAAGCAAGGTACATTTAAGTCAGAAATGACTTTGGTTCATATCAAAACTTGAGTCCAAAAGGTAAAACAACAGAATTGCAAGAAAGATGTATACCTGATTAGACTTTGCAAGCTGCGAGTCTCCAGAAAAGAAGTGCATATCTGGATGAGTGCGTTTCACATCTCGGTCAATCTGTTCTATAATTTCCGAGTCCTAGAAATACACCCACACCAGAAAAGAGTCGCTTAGTCTTTTTCTAAACTTAAAAAGAAGAAATTTCAATAATAGGGCTCAACAACAACATGACTAACATCACAAGAAAACCAAGCAAACAAATGGGGAAAGAAACTTCTTCCTTGATGCTTGCTAAATTCGGAAAACTTTAGGTGCTTGAGAATACAAAAGTAAATGACAGATTCAATTAATAATTGAAAACTCGGAACTCTCCGTCACCACTTTCATGTTTACACCGGTATACAAATACAGTAGTAATACTCAGCTCGTACTCTCAACCAAGTATTGACCTGAAACAAGAAATTTTAGATACTCTTCTTGTCTTTCCTACTACAGTGCTAAATAACATTAGCAATTATAAACATCAAATATTAGGATCTAATAATAACAGAGATATCCAGATATTCCAATATAAAACAAACGATTGTTCTTAGTAAATTAAAGCTAAAGATAATGTACGAGATAGATACTGCAATGCTAACAGCAGCGCAATTATGCAAACTACCTTTGAAATAACTAGTATGAAGACTGCAAGAGAAACCCCCAATTAAGATCCTAATTACTTCAGGAAGGTATGGTGTTTTTCCTACTAGAATGCATGACAACATGATTATTTTTCCAACTGCAAAGAATTAGGGTTTCTGCAGTGCAAGAAATTTTTCATCTTTTAATTCTAATTCAGTAGATTTAAAGCATTCAACATAAAAAGAAACACTGGAGATAATGTACAGTTCCAATAACTGATTTTCAAATGAGCCTAACAATAAACCTGGAAGAATTGATTCCAGATGCTGCTTTCTCCAAGGCTTAAAGGATGCTCTCCATGAGTTACCTGTGATCTTGACAGCACACCACTGCTTTCAGATATTGAATGATCATTTTCAGGAACCGAAGACTTCTCCAACTTCCTTGTAATTTCTGTCTGACTCCGCAGTACAATCAAAAACCCAAAACTCTCACAGAAACAGAGAGAAAGTGATCAAAAACAGAAGATAACATTAAAAATAACGTTAAAATTTTGCCATGACATTAAGCAAAGTATAAAATCATCGTAATGTACTTAATAATACACTATTTGGTTAAAGAATCTAGACAGTTTTTGTACTATAGTCAAATTATAGTTAAATTTAGCCCTCGTATCATAGAATTGAGTAATTTAATCTTTGTATGTTATAAACAAGCAAAATCAATAACAATGTTCATGTAAAACCGTCTAAATGTTGACATGAACTTTTAAAATTTAACAAAGCATGAGTCGAAAATTGACAAAACAAATGTTCTTTAATAGAAGAAATTCTTTTACTGCTTTAGTTAATCTACAAGTATGTATTTTCAAATTTCAGAAACCCATCTTAGCATTTAGACGGCTTTCCATTATCACTGATATCTATTTTACTTATAATATAGAACTGCTTTATTTTTTATTTTATTTTATTTTTTATAAATAGAACTGTTAATTTAATCTTTGTATGGTGTAAACAAGTAAAACTGATAACAGTGTTCATGAAAAACTGTTTTGATTTAGACACGAACTTCTAAAATCTGAAAAGGTATGAGTTCAAATTTCACAAAGCATATGTTCTTTAATGGATGGAATTCTTTTGCCGCTTTAGTTCTATCTATCTACAGGAACTTATCATCAGATTTCAGAAATATGTGTCAACATTTAGACACTTCTCCATTAACCATTTTGATTTTCCTTTTTTTGTCATGATATCAAATATATGAAATATCAAATTACTCAGTTTTATAGTATTAAAACTAAATTGCAGTTTTGACGATTGTATAGACTCGTATATCACACTATTTTAGCATGAAAAAAGGAAAAGGAAACACTTACAGGATTCATCAATAGATCTTCTTTAAATTGCTTGTACTCGGACCTTTTCTTAGCTAATTCAGACGACCACTGCACACGATCAGGTGGTAGATACCCTAATAACAACTGCCAAAGCAACCAAACACCCCTACCTCAGTATTAATCCAAAAAACAAGAAGCAAATTTGAATGCATCGGAATTGGAAAATCATTCGATTCAGTGACTAGAAATATCGGGATTTCAACAATTTTCAAAATTTTCAGCAACCAAAGAGCAAAGAGAGAGACACTACCTTCCACACTGTAGACCTGATTCCTGCACCGTCAGGAATCCCCTGCGACGCAATCCGCCGCAATTCCCGCAAATTTACTACTTTCTTTGACAACTGACACAAAGAATACGGGAATTAAAAAGAAAGAAGAAAATCAGTAAAAAAAATGGACAATCAATTAAAAAAAACCTCGGTTAAAAGCTGAGCCTGGCGAGAAATATCATCAGGAGAAACGCCGGAAGAGCTAGCGTTTTGTTCATTATCATTGTTGTTATCGTTACTATTTTTGTCATCTCCATCTCTGAATTCAGATTTGGGAGAAGTAACAGTGGACTGAAGATTCGAGGCTGCAGCGGGAGGAAGAACAGGAACCGGAGGCTGAACAATTGGCTCGGGAACGGCGGAGGAGGTGGTGGTGGTGGAGGAAGAGGAGTCATGGTGGAGGCGATCGTCGCCGCTGGGAGTTGTGGACCACAGCGAACTGTTGAGCCAATTAGGTATTCGATCCTTCCCCATTTCAAGATCGAAATCGAGACTTGATCTTTTCAGATATATATATATATATAATTTTGAGAAATTCTTTTCAAAAAATGAATTCGATCAAATCGACGAACGTTCGAGGGACTGCTGATTTCGGAGTGGAAGAATTCGGATATTTATTTATTTATTTTCTTATTCTCTCTCATAATTTAAATAAGTTATCTATCACTAAATTATGATAAAATATTTATTTTGATCATTAATTTTTTAATTTTATACAATAATATTTAAAACTTACTTTTTGTTATAAAATAATCATTATTTCATTAACAGACATTAAAAATGTGATATGACAATTAAAAAAGTTATATAAAATATATTTAAATTCTTCATATTTACACATTCCCAATTTAATTGTAAACACCTTAATTAAGCAACCATAACACTCATCTCAGCCTCTTCAAACTCATGAGAATTTCTCTTTCCTCCAACATAATTCAATTATAACTTCATCTGTTCATTAATGCGTCATTTACTTCAACAATTGAAGATTATATTTATTGATGCCAGGAAGATCGAGCACCTGATAGTGAGGTGGAGACGGTGGTAAAGATAGGTAAGAAGACGGTGGTTGACAACTGTAGGTGGTGATTCTCCCTTTATGATATAGGCGAATAGCCATTGAGGATGATAGGAGAGAGGGAGCGGAGGTCTTTAATATGTATTATTGGTCGACCTATTCATCTCTAGTCAAGGGGTATTTATAGGTGAGAGGCACCGTTTGATGGGATTGAGCCAGGTCTAGTGACGACTATTGATGGGTTGTCAGGATGGGACCTGGTCTTCAGCCAATATGATTTTCAGTCTAGTCTTTGGTTCCCAGATAATAAACTTAGTTGGCCGGTCAAATGGATCCGATGGTTGTCATGTTGATGACATAGTAGCTTGATGAGGGAGACTTCAGGCTAGGTCACAAGGTTTTGCTTGGTGAAGAGTAGCGCGGATGATATGTGCTCTGGAGATGGACGTGTCTTTTCAAAGGCTACTGATTTTGGAGGCCTGAGCGGAAGTATAACACTTGCCCCCTTAGTTAAAAGAATGTCATAAAGTTGTACGAATGGAGATTAGGTGATACATGCATGTAAGGGCTAAAGCAATGCACATTGGACAGGAAACTGAATCTATTTATGAAGTCTGGAAAGTCAGCCAACATGCGACGACCTTTTGGATGGGATCTGGGCAATTTTGGACAGAGTTGTCTTCTAACCAATTGTCCGTTATTCAGTTACCTTTCCAAAGCATCTTGAAACGCATCAATCCAATATCGGGAGCTCAAGATACGTCCATTTTACTTAAGACTGCGCATGCAGAAATTAGATACGGGATTTTGTAAAATTCAGTCCAAAAGCTAACATATAAGACTTTGGACGAATTAAACTTAGCCCAATGTATTTATTATCATTTAAATTTATTTTTTAGAGTTTTTAGACTTTAGGAACCAACCCTTATCAACTTATTACTTGGCGCACAAGTAACAGCCTTTATCAATTTATTCCTTGCCGCCCAAGCACACTAGGAGTTTCAAAGATGCTTTTCTTTATTATTTTAATTAAATTCAGCATTGTTCTAGTAGAAGTTAAATTACTTTGGCTATCCTTCATCTATAAAAGGATGAAGCCTCCTCCAATGCAAGACATATTTTCTTTGATATATGAAATATTTAATGAGTTTGTTTTTTTTGCAAGTGTTGATAACTTGTGTCTTAGAAGTCTTCTTCAACATAAGATCGTCGAGTTTTTGTGAGGGAGATCATATTTACACTCATGCTTGCCTAGGTAATTGCATCAAGGAAGGTGGGTTAGAGCCGCTTGAGGTTGCTTGCTTAGATAATTGTGTCTAAGAGGGTGACGAGGACAAACAACAACATCAATTTCGCAAAGCCATCTTCATCTACTACCTCCACGCCATCGTCTATAAGCCATAAACAAAGCTAGAAATTTTAGATTTGTTCTACATATCCATCTCTTCATCTTTTTAAATCTTTTTAATTATAATCTTGTTATTCATCTTCTAATCTTCCACCTTGCTTTTGTTTCTTTAAATTTGCAGCCTTGAATATGAAAATTTCAAGAAAATCCCTTCTCTACTCTCTTGAACTTTCAGATCTGTGCATAGCTATCTTGATTGAGTCTAGAGCTTATAGTTTTTGCAACAACTTGATTGAAGGCTTCCAAATCTACGATTGCGCCACTCTATCATTTGGTATTAGATATGGGCCAATTCTTGGGAAAAATTTTGACGTTTTTGGGTGAAAATTTTGAAAAAAAAGAAAATTTGTAAAAACCAAACGAACAAATTTTGAGATGAAAATTTCCATATCAGATCTACACCATTGGAGGAGTCACTACATAAAATTTCAGAATTTTTTGACATCAGGAACACCTCGAACAAAGTGGATCAAGTTGTTGCAAATTTCAGGTTTTTCGGGTTTTCTATTTTTTTTCATTCTTAACCATTAGTTTTTGTTTTTTTAGCTTTTATTGCTTCTTATACATATTCTAATACCTTCTTGTTTCCTTGTGTTAGTAGGACTAAAAGTTTCATACTGTTCTTTCTCCTTGCAACTATAATTCTATTGGTGTCTAACCTTTTTTTGGATTCTTAAAGCAATTAGGATGTTTTATTCTTTTTCAAAAGCGCGTCATGCTATACCAACAAATATCTTTTGGTCAAGATGTTATATACAATGTAAAAAAAATTTCTTTCATCATCGATAGCAATAGTCGTGTAAAATTAGTGAGCACATTCGTTGTTGATGCACTCAATCTACCGTGCCAAGAACACCCTAAGCCATACCATCTTCAAGGGTTTAATAACAGAGCAGATATGACGATAACCGAATGTTGTTTAATCACTTTTACTCTTAGAGGGTATTGTGATGATGTTTGGTGTGATGTGGTTCCTATGGAAGTCACCGCCTTGCTATTAGGAAGACCGTGGAAAAAGGATCGAGACGTTATCCATCGAATCATAACAAATAGATACTCCTTTGTGCACCATGGCAAGAAGTTCACATTGGGTTCAATAGAGTCGAAAGAAGCATATGAAGAGCATGTGAGAGTGTAAAAATCTTTTGAGAGGATAAAACAAAGAAAATTGGAATCACAAAAGGCTAAATCAATTGAACAAACAAATACGAACAACCATGAAGACACACTAGAACCATAAGAGGACAGTGATTGTGAACATATCAGTCAAGAGGACAATGTTTCTGATCCTTCATGCAAAGTAGTAAGTTCCCTTGTTACATTCTCATCACCTCGCCACGAAGAAAGTAAGTGTGTTTTTAACTCTTCTTTTGATTCAAGTCAAACATATTCTCCTATAAAACAAATGTAGTTTGATGATAAATTTTCTGAGAGGGATATAGGAAATGGATTATCTTATTTGAAAAAGACTGATATTCAAGAGATCGAGAGCAATAAAAGTTATCTTAATGGCCCAATTTTCGTTAGTGAAAAGAAGCAAAATGTAAAAGTCGAACAATGTCCAAAAGAAAAAAGGCGAAAAAATATAAAGAGAGACTTTTATCGACCTAACCATGACATCATTGTTTCGAGTGGTTTTGAGTTTTTTTTCCAGGATTTTGTTGAGCCAATGAGAGGAGCTCAATTGGATCACACCACCTATGACAAAGATTCCTTTTCAATTACCATTGTTCAATGTCCTTCATTTGCTGGTTCTGATTCGAGGACGAATCCTTTTGAGGAGATGGGGAATGATAGGTGCATGGGAGGGCTAAAGCAATGTATATTAGAAAAGAAACTGAATTTATTTGTGAAGCTTGGAAAGTCAGCCAACTTGCGATGATTTTTCGGATGGGATCCAGGCATTTTTTGGCGGAGTTATCTTCTAACAAATTGATCGTCATTCAGTTGCATTTCTAACGCATCTTGAAATGATCAATTCGATATCGGAAACTCAAGACACATCCGTTTTACTAAAGACTGCACATGCAAAAACTAGACACGAGATTATTACGAGATTTTGTAAAATTCAACCCAAAAGCTAACATATAAGGCCTTGGACGAATTAAACTTAGCTCAATGTATTTATTATCATTTAAATTGATGTTTTTAGGTATTTTAGACTTTAGGAACCAACCCTTATTAGCTTAATACTTGGCTCACAAACAACAACCCTTATCAGCTTATTCCTTGCCGCCCATGCACACTAGGAGTTTCAAGACTGCTTTTTTATTATTTTAATTAAATTAGGTTTTCCTTGTTCTAGTAGAAGTTAAATTACTTTGGCTATCTTTCATTTATAAAAGGATGAAGCCTCCACCATTATAAGATAGATTTTCTTTGATATATGAAATATTTAGTGAGTTTGTTTTTTTGCAAGTGTTGATAACTTGTGCCTTAGAAGTCTTCTTCAACATAAGATCGTCGAGTTCTTATAAGGGATATCATTTTCACACTCCTACTTGCCTAGGTAATTGCGTCTAGGAGGGTGGGTTAGAGCCGCTTGAGGTTGCTTGCTTAGATAATTGCGTCTAAGAGAGTGTCGAGGACAAACAACAACATCAATTTCGCGAAGCCATCTTCATCTACTACCTCCACGCCACAGTCCATAAGCCATAAACAAAGCTGGAAATTTTAGATTTGTTTTACCTATCATTCTCTTCATATTTTTCAATCTTTTTAATTATAATCTTGTTATTCATCTTTTAATCTTCCACCTTGCTTTCGTTTCTTTAAATTTCCAGCCTCGAATCTAAAAATTTCAGGAAAATCCCTTCTCTACTCTCTTGAACTTTTAGATATGCGCATAGTTTTGATAGAGTTGCGCGATCATGGATTTGGAAGCCTTCAATCAAGTTGTTGCAAAAACTAGAAGCTTTAGACTCAATCAAGAAGGCTATGCGCAGATCTGAAAGTTCAAGAGAGTTGAGAATGGATTTTCTTGAAAATTTTAGATTCAAGGCTGAAAATTTAAAGAAACAAAAGTAAGGTGAAAGATTAGAAGATAAATAATAAGATTATAATTAAAAAGATTGAAAAAGATGAAGAGATGTAACCCCCTTGACTCGGTCTAGTCACAAGACTGAACCGAATGAGCTATATTAGGGTTTGCCGAGACAAACCAGAAGATTTACTTAGAAAATGGTCCATTTTTTCCTTTTATCTTATCTAAATGCATTTTTAAGTCTTAAGGTGATCATGTTGGTTATGGTGAAAATTACAACTCAATCGGGCGTCGAATTGACATCCAATTGTACGATTTAGCGTTACAGGGACTAAAATGTAATTTTAGGTAAATAAGAGGATTTTTTTGAATTTAAAGTTTACCAATCCTTAATTAGTCATATTACATACAATCAGGTTAAATTTCAACTTAAAATAATATTCCGTTCACATTTAATTGAATGATCAAGAAACATGAACTAAACTGCAAAGATTCAAACTTCAGAAAGCATCTTAACAGAAATACCTAACTGGGTATCGGTACATAGCATCCCCATATCAACACAGGTTCAAATATCAAAGGCGTACCGATACGATCCTCAAGCATATCGGTACGAGTATGCAATGTTCAAAATTAGGAATTCTAGTAGCCAAAAGGCCTACCGGTACGGTTGCCCGTGTACCGAAACCAAGCCAAAATTTTAGCATCGCGTACCGATATGGTCCCTAGGTGTATCGGTATGCCAAGACATTTTTGCCTAGATTGAGCCGAGACAGGTCCCCGCGTACCAATCCCAGAGGACCCGTACCGGTACGGACAAACCTGTAATGATCTATTAGTCCAACATATGACATTTTGGCTTAATCTAACACGCTCTAATCAATATCTAATCATAATAAAACTTCATAAACATCAATTCCTCAGACATAGCAGCATGATAGAAGATCATACACAACATATCAAATCCAAACATAAATCCTATAGGCATGATTTCTACCCAAGCATGCAAGTTGAGTCCCAACCTGTAACACCCTTAACGTATTACAGAGTCATTTAAAGAAATCTTGACTTGTAAAATTCTTTTTATACCAAAATTTAATTTGTAGTTTAACCCTTTCTCGGTATGAATTAAAACTATGTTAGTCTATTGCAGCTAGTTTTGACCCTAAATTGATTTATAAAATTCATAATTGAGTTGTTGAAATAAAAATATAATTCAGGGTGAAACTATATACACTGCCTAGACCCTTTCTTGATTTTCAAATTTTTACGCGATCAGGGTTAAACAACATTTAACTACGTCAAAAATTCATAGTTATTAATAGCAAACCATTTCTCTAAGTCCATACTTCCATGAAAATGTATAAATTCGTTATAAAACAGTTTACCCACTTAAAATATTATATGCCCACTAGTCTATCAAATTACGTGAAAGATGTGCGTACTGTACTTACAGATAGTAACTAGATCTTCCCAATTAATAGCTCCTCCTTGCTAGTCTATTTTCGGAGAACCTACGTGTGAAATAAAACACACGCTAAGTACGAACTTAGTGAGGAAATGATCTTATTTATCAAAACATAAAATAAAGCAATACATGTTATATATTAACCTAGCATAATTTCTGTCTAAGGTAGTATCGTACTAACAAGTTTTCCATAGTCAGTCAATATTCATGTGCAAGTCATAAATTTTCTAACTTAGTCTAGTTTCCAATACTCCATCATTACCAAGTAAATCATATACATGGCATATTTCACATACATGGCATAATTCATATGCATGGCATAATTCATATGCATGACATGATTTATATATATATATATATATGACATAATTCACATACATGACATACTTCATATACATGGCATAATTCATATATATATGGCATGAATTATATATATGGCAGAATCCATATACGTGTCATAATTCATATACGTGGCCTGATTCATATACGTGACACCATTCATATACATGACTTAATTCATATACATAACATGATACGTGTTCATGGCATAATTCATATACGTAACATAATTTGTATACATGGCATGATTTATATGCATAGCATATTTCATAAATATGTGACATTCTTCGTATACATGGCATAATTCATGTACTTGGCATAATTCATATACTTGGCATAATTCATATACGTGTCATGATTCATATACGTGGCATAATTCATATATATAACTTGGTTCATTTACATGACGCGATTCTTTTATCATTGCCCAAAGTACGCTATATGAGATCGAGGTACGCGAGTCATCTTGAAATGACACCATAGTGTCTAACGTAAACGTAAAGATGAGTACGTACTCGGGGACGCTCTTTGCTCCCCATAAACATAAAGCACCTCGATAGTGTACTCGGGCACAGTGGGCGCAGATCCCCAGGGTGCATGTGACACAATCATTTTGTCACAATATCTGTTTGATAACATGAAAATAAGGGTGCAGCTGCTAAAGACTCTATGGTATGCCAACTATACTATGGACTCTCATACACAATACTTGAGCATTTCTTTTATCATCAATCAATCATCATAATCAATCATACGTATAGACATTTCATATTTCATCATAAATATTTATGGTAAACATAGATCATCGTTTATGCAAATAATAATTCGTACCTGGTATTTCATCAATCTTGCCATGTTGAGCAATGTATCATATCATGTATTATAGAGAAATGCAATGCCATTTTTAATATAATGCAAAAATTTAAAAATGCACCCACCTTAGCCATTTATTATTATTATGCCTCACTAAGCTCTATTGATCCTTTCCTTTATAGTACCTCGAACCTTCTTTTGATTCGGATCCAACTTCATTTATCACATGAATATAAATAAACATTTGTTAGATTCACTTCTAACAATATTTCAATTAAGCTATTTAATCATTCAACATAAAAATTTTCCATAAATTTCTTTCCTTCCTTATACTGTTCACAAACTCATTTTTGGTCCCTAATGACCATTTTTATCTTCAAATAATTCCTCCAAGCTTGCTAACCAACATTAGACACAAATTGTCTCAATTTCCATTTTCTGTCAACTTGCACTACCATCAAAGATTTACTTATACAGGACGAATACATACTGAATCTTAATCCCCTTTTATACCGTAGAAACTAGATTCGATAACGGTTCTAACAGTATAAGCCACATAATTTAATAAAGTCTACACAAATTATGAAAATTCATCAAACTCTCGTTTACAGGGCTATCCTGACAGAAACAATTCTGTAATTTTTCTAACATTCATTCGATTAAAAATTAATATCTTTTAACTCGAAACTCGAAATCAGTTTCTATTTATTGGAAATGAAACAAGATTCGATAAGCTTTTCAACCATATAAACTAACAACCCAGATTCAATTTGTACGATTTATGACAAATTTTCAAAGTCGAATTCCAATATTGAATTTCGGAACGGACTGTTATTCTGACCTTTCATCACTTAAAAATTTATACCTTTTGATATATGAATCGAAATCAATCACCGTTTCTTTTAAACGAAACTAGACGAATAAATCTTTACATCGATATAAAATTCACCATCTAACTATTTTTGTATAATTTATGGTGAATTTTCAAACTTACTGCCAAATCCAGTTTTCCTACACAACTTCCATAAATAACTTCAAACTTCATACTAATTTTTCCTTACTTTGCAATTTGTCAATTTGGACCCCTTACTTGATTCAAACCACTAATGTATCACTTTCTTCATCAAATAATTATTCAAAAATAATTCCCTCTAATTTTTTGTTCTTTCCGAAATAGTCACTAAAAATGCAAAGATATGGATTCAAGCTTCTTAACTTTTCAAATTAGTCCTCAAATCAACATTACTACTTGAATTCTTATTATTTCAACTAAAATCAGAGTTATTCAAAACTTCCTTGCCTAAATGGTCACTTAATTTTGACAAATTGTCAAAATGGTCACTAACTCGATTCTACATCGGTTTAGCATTCTAACATCAATTTCAAATCTCCATCATCATTAATAACATAAATATACTTCAAATCATATTATTCCTCTAATTTTTAGAATTTTCGAAATGGTCCCTATACCTTTAATTTAGGGTCTTGCTTTCAAACAACAATTCAAGCTTACTAAATCATTAATTAAACATCACAAACCCTAAATTAAACTTGAATCCATAAACCCTAATCATCTTCATACAAACTAAAATATGTAGGGTTTAAATCCCAACTCAAAAATATGATTTTAACATCACAAAAGCTTGATTTCAACTTGAATTTCATCATGAAATCATAAAATTCCAAAGCCCCAAACTTTTTCCATAAACCCTAATTTCTTCTCATGCAAAATTCTCATCAATCATGAATTATTTACACCAAAAGATAGAGCTTGAAGAGTAGAACAACTTTGTAGTTGACGAGATTACCTGAAAATCGAGTTTCGGGGCTTGAATCGAACTTGGAAAAATTTTCTCCATTTTTCTTTCTTTCTCCCCCTCATATTTCGAAATTTGAGGATGAATTCATCCTTTGTTTTTCATCCAATTTGGCCACTTGTCTTGTATAAATGAATTTTAAATTCATTTAGATAGTGAAATTACTAAAATACCCTTTTAATCCAACGGTTGAGATTGATCTTGTCATTAATCAAGGGCCAAGGTTTAATATTCCACTTCCTTCTTCCAAAACCGTCCTTGTAACTTTTTAAATATTTCAAAAATGCTATTGGAGCAAAATGACCAATTTGCCCTCCAACTAGTTTTTATTTACTAGTTTGCCATTCTCGTAAAAATTCAACTAAGTCTAGTTGGAATACCCTAACAATAATAAAATATTCATAAATAGTATTTTATGACTTTCCTATGGCTTTTGGACCAGTCTCTGAAATTTCTGTTCGATCCGATTTCCCAATATTCGTAAAATACTTCTACTACGATTTTACATTTTTCGAACTATCGGATTTATTCCAAAATTTCTATATTTCCATATTCAGGAAATAAACATTATCATCTCATAAAAACTTCTTTTCTTAAGGACTTAGACTAAAATTTCTTAACTCAGTCTATTATCCCGATAATTATCGAAAATCTTCATAGAATAAAATTTATCCTAAAAATCTTTTATCAATAATTCATTAGAATATTCTTTACTCTTAATGAGTCCAAAATATCGATCAGAAACACTTTTATGGGACCTTCACGAAGGTCACCCATCCTTGTATTTATCTGGCCTAAGCACACTTAACAATTTCATTCGATCCAAATTTGGTACCTTTTTCTACATCTTAGTTCTTAAAACCAATATCAAGGTGCCTATTTCGATCCGATTCACTTTTATACTGAATAAAATTACTTATTGGGGAAATTTACACTTTAGTCCCCAAACTTTTCCAAAGTTTATACTTTAACCCCCTAAACTTTCAAATTTTACAATTTAGTCACTAGCCAAAATTTGGGATATTACAATTCCCCCTTAAGAAAATTCATCCCCGAATTTTCAATGCATACCTGTTCCAAACATTAACGGATATTACTTCCGTATTTTCTTCTCCGCCTCCAAAATGGCTTCTTCGACCTTGTGATTTTTCCTCAAAACTTCAGTCAATGAAATTTCTTATTCCTTAATTCTTTAATTCCATAAACTAATATTTCTACTAACTCCTCTTCATGTATCAAATCTAATTGCATCTCAATTTATTCAGGAGTGTTGACATGTAAATAATTCAGTCAATGCCCCCAAAACATAAGTACATATACTATAGACTTTTGCTCACTTTTGGAGATAAGACCTATTAATATACTCTTGGTCCAACTTTTTCACGATTCCTTGAGGTATAATAGTTCTAAACTAATTTTTCCCTTTTTGACCTATAAATCATCCTTCATTTTTCAAATAAACAATAACAACTTCTCTTTTGCTCTAACATTTAAGGCTTTCAACATCTTAAACATTTAAACAACCAATGCTTTATTATATACCGTTGCCAAAGGTTACAACCTCTTAGGTGCTTCTTGTTCTTGTACTTGAGCCCTCTACTACACTAGCAGCTCAATCTAGGTAAAATTGGAAAAAGTTCATACTTGATTTTATTGTTACTACTACGAGTATCTTTATAACCATTGTGATCCGAGACTCTTGTTCTTTTCTAGGAACATTTCTAAGGAAATTTCAATTAGTCAGAATAATTCTCAACTAAACACTCTTTCTTTAACTTCGTTAAGGAACTAATTCCTTTTAAAAATTTAAACATTTCTTCTTATAGTCGCTTTTACCTTGTGCACAGATAACCAACTTATCTAAATTACACTTCAGATTCTCGAAATGGTATCTTCATAATATCTTCTAATACTTGATCACTTAGACCATTAGAAAACCTTTTTCTATCAATTCACATCATTTTAATGCTTGTCATACTCATCATCTTATTATTACTGATTGTCTTTATCAAACCTTTTTGAAAAGATATCTTAGCTTATCCATTACACTTCAGCCCTATCTTTATAAGGCTCTGCTGTCAACTATTCAAGTAGAATTAACCTCTTAGTTGACTTCTCTGAATACTCTTTGGTTACAAGTTCAATACACTTTATCGATAACAGACTTCCAATCTTGGTCAATATGTACTCAAATATCACTTTCATCATACTTTTATTCCAGATTCTTTGTCTTCCTGATCTATCAGGCTTCACAGTTGACATCTTGTAATACTAATGTCTCCTTAAAGAAATAATCCTTCTTACTTAGGTTGTGTCTGATTTAAAGACTTTTTAAAGTTTTTCTAACATTTGAGGAGTCTACACTGTAACTCTTTCCATGTTTGCTTTGATTATCCTTGCAATATAGTTTACTACTTTTAGTACTCTGACTGATTTATACCTAACATCTTCATTTTGAGCTTCAAATATAATCTCTTTACATATCAATTTCTTTCTTAGTTTCTTTTCTAATCATCTCAGTAGTATCATTACTTAACTTTCCAATTCTCCCTTATATGTACTGAGAGTACAAACTTCTTATAATAAGATACTACTGAGTTATTTCCATCATAACTTCAATCCTTAACTTATCTTGAGTAAATCGCCAGATTATATCTGCAGCAACTACTGACATTGTTATCTTTAAACATATATATTTCTAAAGTAAAGATACTTCTTCTTACTCCTTCGTATCCGAGTATCTTATAATTATTGTATCATCTCTTTACTATACAGATAACTTATTCTAAACAAGAACTAACTTCCAGGCTTATTTTACTGTATCATATCCACTATGGGTCCTTTCTTGACCTTTAAGATTCATTAACTGATGAAATCCATTATCGTTTTATTTTCCTTATTCTAGTATCATTTCACATCTACATCATATGCATACAACCAGTTCATTCCAATAATAATCTCATGTTTGCGAAATAAAAGCTCCAATAAGCTTGCCAGGAACTCAATACCTTAAAGCACTAACAAACATTTCTTTCATATTCTAGTCACCCATGCACTATGTCCAAGTGGATTACTAGGAATCACATTACTAAAAATATAGTTTTCCTTAAGAATCTTTCTTTGTACTACTATCTTAGTACCAATATACGAGTGAGTCGAACCCGGATCAATTAAAGTAATTAGAGGCTTCCTCCATAGCCTTTGCTCTCATTATAGCATCCTAGTAAATCGACAAACTCATACCTGAGAATTACTCTTTAGGCCTCGGGTTAAGCCCCTCGATAAACCATTCTCATAGGGACTTCTCAGTCGATATCAAATCAGTTGTATACCGACTTAATCAATTAAAATCCAACTCATAATCATAGACAATATGAGTACTTTTTTCAATCTTTGAAACTACATCTCTTTCTTAAACTAGTCGCCAACATACTTGACTCTAAACACTTTTTAGAATGTCCAAGTCACTTTCTCAATAGGTATAATTCTGTGGCTTCGGACCATTAAATACAAGCATGTTCCCTTAATAAGGATGCAACTTTTCTAACTTTTCAGCATCTGTACAATTTAATTCCTCTAGCGTGACTTTAACATCATGGAGCCATAAATTGGCAGCCATCAGACCATATTCTCCATGAAATTCAAGAGCTCCTAACTTCTTAAGCTCCTTAACAGTCGATGCCTTTACTGGTGTAGGTGCCAGATTGATACATGCATTAGAGTTTGAATTTTTTTAACCATAACTTTTTAGGGCTCGTACTAAGGTTCCATATTCTTATGCTGGAGCTCCCTACTACGCAGGTGGCTCAGCTGGGGTAGGAGCTTGAGGTGGAACATTCTATATCTCTTTACTTCCACTTTAAACCTTCTCTTGATCCCCATAATTAAACACTTAACGCAGTCCATCAATACTTAACATTATCTATTTCCACTAAAACTCATTCATGTAAATGAGGAGCATAATTAAGTTACATAGATAGTACATCAGTAACATGACATCCTAGGGGCATGTGCTTAACATCAAATCATATTTAACTCGGTTTAACCACCAGAATCGGCTAAACCTATAGCTCTGATACCAATAAATGTAACACCCTTAACGTATACTCATAAACCGAAAATACATTAAAGATGTTATAGAGTCATTTAAAGAAATCTTGATTTGTAAAATTCCTTTTATACCAAAATTTAATTTGTAGTTTAACCCTTTCACGGTATGAATTAAAACTATGTTAGTCTATTGCAGCTAGTTTTGACCCTGAATTGATTTATAAAATTCATAATTGAGTTGTTGAAATAAAAATATAATTCAGGATGAAAACTATGTACACTGCCTAGACCCTTTCTTGATTTTCAGATTTTTACGCGATCAGGGTTAAACAACGTTTAGCTACGTCAAAATTCATAGTTATTAATAGCAAACCATTTCTCTAAGTCCATACTTCCATGACAATGTATAAATATGTTATAAACTTAGACTTACAAAATAGTTTACCCACTTAAAATATTACATGCCCACTAGTCTATCACATTATGTTAAAGATGTACGTACTGTACTTACAAATAGTAACTTGATCTTCCCAATTAACAACTCATCCTTGCTAGTCTATTTTCGGAGAACCTACGTGTGAAATATTCTAAGTACGAACTTAGTGAGGCAATGATCTTATTTATCAAAACATAAAATAAAGCAATACATGTTATGTAATATCCTAAATTTTTGGCTAGTGACCAAAATGTAAATTTTGAAAGTTTTGGGGTTAAAGTATAAACTTTGGAAAAGTTTGGGGACTAAAGTGTAAATTTTCCCAATAAGTAATTTTATTCAGTATAAGAGTGAATCAGATCGAACTGGAATTTCAGAGGCTGATCCAAAAGCCATGGAAAAGTCATAAAATACTATTTTATGAATATTTTATTATAGTTGGTTGGATTCCAACTAGATTTAGTTGAATTTTTAAATGAATGGTAAACTAGTAAATAAAAACTAGTTGGAGGGTAAATTGGTCATTTTGCCTCAATGGCATTTTTGAAATATTTAAAAAGTTATAAGGATAATTTTGGAAAGTGGAAATGGGAGATTTAATCTTGGCCCTTGATTGATGATAAGATTAATCTCAACCGTTAGATTTTAATGGCAAAATTGTAATTTCACTATTAAATGAATTTAATATTTATTTAATAGTCACATGTGTATAATAATAGTGAAAAGATTGTTCATCTTTTCCAGCAAAAAATGTGAGATGCTAGGGAAAGAAAGAGAAATTTTCCAAGCTCGATTCAAGCCCCGGAACTCGATTTTCAGTTTGATCCGAATCAAAAGTGGGTTCGAGGTACTATGAAAGAAAGGATCGAATAGAGCTTAGTGAGGCAAGCTAATAAATGACCCAAGTGAGTGCATTTATATGTTTTGAAATGTATTTTAGTAAACTTTTATAAATCCTATTTATTTGATTTTATTAAAATGATAACATGGTTTTTGTATAAGTTATATGATGTTTTACAAGCAAAGGAAAAAGTTCAGTACATGATAGAGTATGAATTGCCCTATTATGTTCTATTATGGCAAATTATTATTGAATAATGGTGATATATGAATCATTTACAAAATGATAATTTACAAGTTATTGATAAGGATTTATTGCCCAAGTTTATGATAAAGAGTTACAGTATAGTGGCATGCCATTAGATGTTTAGCAGTTTGGGACTGCGTGTAGCTACACACCGATCTTTGGATCTATATGTTTACCAGCACTTATGTGTCTATATGATGCCGAAACTTATGTGTCCATATGATATCGACACTTATGTGTCTATATGATGCCGACACTTATGTGTCTATATGTTATCGACACTTTATGTGTCTATATATTTATCGTCACTTCGGTGACTAGTACTTTGGGAGTACCGATCTCGCATACTTAAGTTTCTCTCTATATAAAATTCTTGGGCTAAAGGTATAAAGAATTGGTATAAGTAATCTTAATATGATTCAAAAGGGAAACAAGAGATTTATTGAGAATATTGAATTGACTTACCATGCCTAACATATTTATATGAGATGTTGATTTTTACAGGTTACATGACAAAGGAAATTTTTTGATATATGTTAGTACATGTGAGGTAACTTATGTTATTAGGCATGAAAATGGTAAGTTAAACTTAAAAGTTTAACATTAATGGTAATTAGTGATATGATGTTAAAGGAATAGAACACGCACATTCATTAGCTTGTAATATATATATATATATATATATATATATATATATATATGTGTGTGTGTGTGTTCATGCATTGAGGTATAAATGACATATTATGATAAATGAACAAACAGGAAAATATTATGATATTAGCATATAGTAAGTTATCACTAATGCAACATAAAAGTTAATGCATTGGCATATATCATGCTATATAAATATAGCAATAAAGTTTAATAAGTTTAAATTATTATTAATTTTGTTTATTGCCTCACTAAGTGAAAACTTAGCGTGTGTTTGATTCACACGCAGGTTAAGGTGGAGTACTGAAGAGGAGTTGAGCATACTGATCAAGCTTCAATC
This sequence comes from Hibiscus mutabilis, assembly GCA_019671005.1. Lineage (NCBI taxonomy): Eukaryota > Viridiplantae > Streptophyta > Magnoliopsida > Malvales > Malvaceae > Hibiscus > Hibiscus mutabilis. Next base: position 29,118 of record JAGYYJ010001419.1, read on the forward strand.
TGCAAAATATCAATAAGATATTCTAGCTTATGATAATCTCTAGTGGGCATGTAATTATTTATCCGCTGGTAGTATATGATGCATTAAATTAGATTAAACAATAGATAATTGATCAGTTTTCATGATGAATCATATATGGATAAAGCAAAATAAGGTATTAGTAATATGAAAGAATAAACTAAAGTAGAAAGGAAGCTTACTTTGTTAATATGAATAATCGGCAAGCTTAAAAAGGTAGTAAATCGTGTTTAATCAGTTTAAATTTTATTTATCGATAATTGCATAAGGATTTTAAAATCAAGAAAGGGCCTAGGCCGTGAACCTATTTTTCACCCTGAATTGCATTATCGTTTTAATAACTGACTAATATGTTTTACAAACTAATTCAGGGTCGAAATTAGCCAAATTGCACATAAGTTATGATGTTAAGAAAATCGAGAAAAAGGGTTAGATTAATAAAGACAAGATTTATATGTTATTAAAAAATTATTATAAGTCAGGATTTCTTTAAACGACTCTGTAACATCTTCAATGTATATTCGGTCTACGAGTATACGTTAAGGGTGTTACATGTTATACATTAACCTAGCATAATTTCTGTCTAAGGTAGTGTCGTACTAACAAGTTTTCCATAGTCAGTCAATATTCACGTGCAAGTCATAATTTTTCTAACTTAGTCTAGTTTCCAATACTCCATCATTATCAAGTAAATCATATACATGGCATATTTCATATACATGGCATAATTCAAATGCATGACATGATTTATATATATATATATATGACATAATTCACATACATGACATACTTCATATACATGACATAATTCATATATATATGGCATGAATTATATACATGGCAGAATCCATATACGTGTCATAATTCATATACGTGGCATGATTCATATACGTGACACCATTCATATACATGACTTAATTCATATACATAACATGATACGTGTTCATGGCATAATTCATATACGTAACATAATTTGTATACATGGCATGATTTATATGCATAGCATATTTCATAAATATGTGACATCCTTCGTATACATGGCATAATTCATGTACTTGGCATAATTCATATACTTGGCATAATTCATATACATGTCACGATTCATAAATGTGGCATAATTCATATATATAACTTGATTCATTTACATGACATGATTCTTTTATCATTGCCCAAAGTACGCTATATGAGATCGAGGTACGCGAGTCATCTTGAAATGACACCTTAGTGTCTAACGTAAACGTAAAGATGAGTACGTACTCGGGGACACTCTTTGCTCCCCATAAACATAAAGCACCTCGATAGTGTACTCGGGCATAGTGGGAGTAGATCCCTAGGGTGCATGTGACACAATCATTTTGTCACAATATTTGTTTGATAACATGAACATAAGGGTGCAGCTGCTAAAGACTCTATGGCATGCCAACTATACCATGGACTTTCATACACAATACTTGGGCATTTCTTTTAGCATCAATCAATCATCATAATCAATCATACGTATAGACATTTCATATTTCATTCTTCATCATAAATATTCATGGTAAACATAGATCATCATTTATGCAAATAATAATTCGTACCTGGTATTTCATCAAGCTTGCCATGTCGAGCAATATATCATATCATGTATTATAGAGAAATGCAATGCCATTTTCAATATAATGCAAACATTTAAAAATGCACTCACCTTAGCCATTTATTATTATTATTATGCCTCACTAACCTCTATTGATTCTTTCTTTTATAGTACCTCGAACCTTCTTTTGATTCGGATCCAACTTCATTTATCACATGAATATAAATAAACATTTGTTAGATTCACTTCTAACAATATTTCAATTAAGCTCTTTAATCATTCAACATAAAAATTTTCCATAAATTTCTTTCCTTCCTTATACTGTTCACAAACTCATTTTTGGTCCCTAATGACCATTTTTATCTTCAAACAATTCCTCCAAGCTTGCTAACCAACATTAGACACAAATTGTCTCAATTTCCATTTTCTGTCAACTTGCACTACCATCAAAGATTTACTTATACAGGGCAGAATACATACTGAATCTTAATCTCCTTTATACCGTAGAAACTAGATTCGATAATGATTCTAATAGTATAAGCCACATAATTTAATAAAATCTACAAAAAATATGAAAATTCATCAAACTCCCGTTTACAGGGCTGTCTTGACAGAAACTGTTATGTAATTTTTCTGACATTCATTCGATTAAAAATTAATATCTTTTAACTCGGAACTCGAAATCAGTTTTCGTTTGTTGGAAACAAAACTAGATTCGATAATCTTTTCAACCATATAAAGTAATAACCCAGATTCAATTTGTACGATTTATGGCAAATTTTCAAAGTTGAATTTCAATATTGAATTTTGGAACAGACTGTTATTCTATTTTCTGACCTTTCATCACTTAAAAAATCATATCTTTTGATATATGAATCGAAATCAATCACCGTTTGTTTTAAACGAAATTAGACGAATAAATCTTTACATTGATATAAAATTCACCATCTAACCATTTTTTGTAGAATTTATGATGAATTTTCAAACTTACTGCCAAATCCTATTTTCCTACACAACTTCCATAAATAACTTCAAACTTTATACTAATTTCTCCTTACTTTGCCATTTGTCAATTTGGTCCCATTACTTGATTCAAACCACCAATGTATCACTTTCTTCATCAAATAATTATTCAAAAAGAATTCCCTCTAATTTTTTGTTCTTTCCGAAATAGTCACTAAAAATGCAAAGATAAGGATTCAAGCTTCTTATCTTTGCAAATTGGTCCTCAACTCATTATTACTACTTGAATTCTTATTATTTCAACTAAAATCAGATTCAGTCCTTATTCAAAACTTCCTTGCCTAAATGGTCACTTAATTTTGACAAATTATTAAAATGGTCACTAACTCGATTCTACATCAGTTTAGCATTCTAACATCAATTTCACATCTCCGTCATCATTAATAACATAAATGCACTTCAAATCATAAAAATCAGATTAGTCCTCTAATTTTTAGAATTTTTGAAATGGTCCCTATACCTTTAATTTAGGGTCTTGCTTCCAAACAATAATTCAACCTTACTAAATCATTAATTAAACATCACAAACCCTAAATTAATCTTGAATCCATAAACCCTAATCATCTTCATACAAACTAAAATATGTAGGGTTTAAATCCCAACTCAAAAATATGATTTTAACATCACAAAAGCTTGATTTCAACTTGAATTTCATCATGAAATAAAATTCCAAAAGCCCCAAACTTTTTCCATAAACCCTAATTTCTTCTCATGCAAAATTCTCATCAATCATGAATTATTTACACCAAAAGATAGAGCTTGAAGAGTAGAACAACTTTGTAGTTGATGAGATTACCTGAAAATCGAGTTTCGGGGCTTGAATCGAACTTGGAAAATTTTTCTCCATTTTTCTTTCTTTCTCCCCTCATATTTTGAAATTTGAGGATGAAGAATCTTCATCCTCTGTTTTTCATCCAATTTGGCCACTTGTCTTGTATAAATGAATTTTAAATTTATTTAGATAGTGAAATTACTAAAATACCCTTTTAATCCAACAGTTGAGATTGATATTATCATTAATCAAGGGCCAAGATTTAATCTTCCATTTCATTCTTCCAAAATTGTCCTTGTAACTTTTTAAATATTTGAAAAATGCCATTGGGGCAAAATGACCAATTTGCCATCCAACTAGTTTTTATTTACTAGTTTGCCATTCTCGTAAAAATTCAACTAAGTCTAGTTGGAATCCAACAAACAATAATAAAATATTCATAAAATAGTATTTTATGACTTTCCCATGGCTTTTGGATCAGTCTCTAAAATTTCAGTTCGATTTGATTTCCCGATATTCGTAAAATCTTCTACTACGATTTACCTTTTCCGAGCTATCGGATTTATTCCAAAATTTCTATATTTCCATATTCAGGAAATAAACATTATCATCTCATAAAAACTTCCTTTCTTAAGGACTTAGATCCCGATAATTATCGAAAATATTCATAGAATAAAATTTATCTTAAAAATCCTTTATCGATAATTCATTAGAATATTATTTACTCTTAATGAGTCCAAAATATCAATCAGAAACACTTTTATGGGACCCCAAAGGTCAGCCATCCTTGTATTTCTCTAGCCTAAGCACACTTAACAATTTCATTCGATCTAAATTCGGTACCTTTTTCTGCATCTTAATTCTTAAAACTGATATCAAGGTACCTATTTCAATCCGATTCACTCTTATACTGAATAAAATTACTTGTTGGGGAAATTTACACTTTAACCCCCAAAGTTTTCCAAAGTTTATACTTTAACCCCCTAAACTTTCAAATTTTACTATTTAGTCACTAGCCAAAATTTGGGATATTACATAACCTCTCAAAACCAAATCTTAAACATCACACAAGTCCAAGACATCAAACATAACTTATACAAACATGGAGTATCCAAAATAAACCTCCTAATTAAAACTTGTTCAGATTGCCTCTTATTATTAATATGTATTTGTAAAGCCATACTTGAAAATACTTCAATCCTTGGACCTTCCCTTGCTTGCTCGCTGTCTGAAAGAGTCTATTTCTCTGCATTGATGAGAAAAATGATTGTAATCTATAAGCTTAGTGAAAGAATCTCAGAAACACTTATCAATACATTTAAAAGCATTTTACATCAAATCTAGTGTACATGTCTCATGTCAAAACATCTTATGATTCTATAATCTCTTCAAATATGCACATTTAAATCATTTTCAACACATGTATCATGGATTTCTATCTCAACCTCAATTTAAGCTTCATATGCCAAAATCTTTATATAACAAGCTTAAAGAGCATCTCATGTATAAACTATATATACAAAACATAATCCATTTCTCATGATACACCATCTCATATATTGGCATTCAAGTGACTCAAAACAAGTTTCATTCTATTTTATAAAATCCACATCGGATACACGGATTTCCCAAGTGGTTCCTTCGGCCACTTCATATACGTCATCGAATCGAAGCAGCCCTCAACGGTTATAATGCATAAATCCACCAGTGGGAGAATTGGAACACTCTTGATCCCTCAGCCACTGCAGTTCTCATGGTGGAGCATGGCATACTCTTGACTAGGATTCAACCCAAAGCTCTTTTGCCGTTGCGAGAATCAAGCTTCCAAAGCTTCCACAACCTCTCCAAAAGCTATAGGATTCAACTACCCTGATTTACCCAATCAAAAACAAAGGATTAATGCACTTCCATGCATCTCTAATTTCCAGCAACCAACAAACACAACTTCGCCTCACAAGAAACCATCAAGTGCCTCTCTAAAACAACTGAAATCATCACCAAACTTCATACAAACAAAGCCCAGCCAAATCCTTCTGATTTTAACATCTTAAAAACATCAAATAACACCTAAAAGCATCCTTATAACGTGTTTATACCTCTAGAAACCTTACAACATCAAGATCACTTCCAAATCTAACTATTTACAACCTAGAAAATTAGCAATTCACATAGTTTCGAGATTTCTTTAATTGACCACTTCTTATAACGTTAAAACACATTTTATTAGAGATCTAAATCAATTAGATTCAATACAAAATAGATCAAAAACAGTGTTCATCCAATTTTTACATCAAAACTCAATTCAATCACCATATTCATGTTTTAAACATAATTCCATAACAAAAATTAGTTGTAAAGGATCAAGAACTTGGGAATTTCATTAAATAACCTTTAATTAGAGGAGAGAAACGAAAATCACCTCTAATTGCTGATTTCTCCCTTAATTGGCAAAGATAGGATGAAAGCTTCAAGAAATCAAGTAGATTTTGTTGTAAGAATCAAAGAAATCAAGTAGGAAATCAAGAGGAAATCAAAAGAGATTGATTCCTGGAAATTTTAGAAGGAAAATGATAGTTTGGCTGCTGAGAAAGTTGAGAGAAAAGTTGATAGCAAAATTAGTCACGTGAGAAAATGAGTCGTGTAAATAAAAATCTCTTTTATTAATTCTATTTTATTTTTATACTATAACCAATTAAAAACACTTAAAAATAGCCTAAATTAAGGGAAAAATATGAGGGAAAAGTTTGGTTAATTAGCTCCTTAAAGAATCTAAGTTTTGACCCTTTTATGATTTAGTCACCAAAAACAGTTTTCAAAACTTTACATTTTAGTCACCGGACCAAAATATCCCAAAATCAGATTTAATTCCTTCAAATTGAATTTTCCAAAATACTTAAAACATTAATTAAGTAGTTTCTAGCATTTCCATATTTTATTTTAGCCAAAAACAATTTATTAAGATTTAATTCCCGAAACTAACTCGAATTGCCTAGTCCGGTCTCCCGAACCGTCTAATCAATCTGTCTAACATCTAGACCCAAATTCAGGGCATTAAAACTCTCACCCCTTAAGAAATTGCATCCCCAAAATTTACCTGGCAGAAAAAGGTGAGGATACTGCTTCAACATGTCCTCATTGCTTTCCCAAATGGCTTCTTCGACCCCAGGATGTCGCCACAACACTTTCACCAACTCTATGGTCTTCCCACGAAGAACCTTACTGCTTGAATCCTTAATTCTCACTGGCTCCTCATCATAGGAAAAATCTGGATTCAACTCAATTTCCTCAACATGCATCATGTGCGAAGGATTCGATCTATACCTCTGAAGCATCGATACATGGAAGACATCATGTATCTTCTCCAACTCCGTTGGCAATCTAAACTTATAAGCAACTGGTCCAACTTGCTCTAACATCTTATAAGGCCAAATAAACCTAGGACTTAACTTGCCCTTCCGTCCAAACCTCATCACCTTCTTCCAAGGTGAAACCTTAAGGAACACGCGATCACCAACCGCGAACTCAATCTCCCTACGCTTCAAGTTAGCATATGACTTTTGTCAATCCGAAGCCGCCTTCAACCAATCACTGATAGGATTCACCTTCTCATTGGTATTCTTCAACACACCAGTCAAAGAAACATACTTTTCTCCTGCCTCTACCCAACAAAGTGGCGTGCGGCACATTCTAGCATACAAAGCTTCATACGGAGCCATTTAAATACTATCATGATAACTATTGTTATAGGCAAACTCCACCAAAGGTAACTGCTTCTCCTATGATCCTAAGAAATCAATGATACAACACCGTAACATATACTCCAACACTTGGATAACGCGTTTAGAGTAACCATCTGTTAGAGAATGATCAGAGTACTAAAGTTCAACCTCGTACCCAAAGCCTTATGCAAACATTCCTAAAACCTTTCTGTAAAACACGAATCTTGATCCGATACTATAAACTTTGGCACCCCGTGAAACCTCACAATCTCAACAATATTCAACCCTGCCAACTTATCTAAAGTATACGTCGTATGCACAACCAGAAAATGTGTATACTTCGTAAACCTATCCACAATCACCCAAATAGAATTCTTGTTTGATGGCATTAAAGGCAAACCAAATACAAAATCTATGGTAAATCTCTCCCACTTCTATTCTGGAATATTTAATGGCTACAACAACCCCAAAGGAAACTAATGCTCAGCCTTAGCATGTTGACAAACCATACAACGAGAAATAAATCCGCTACATCCTTTTTCAAACCAACCCAAATACTTATTTTTCAGATCTTGATACATCTTTGTACTTCCCTGATGCATAGAAAAATGGCATGAATGTGCCTCAGCCAAAATAGTGTGCGTTAACTCATCATCTTTCGGTACCACTATTCGACTATTGAAACACAAAACACCTTTATCACTAAAGCAAAAATCCGTTTGATTGCCATCCATTATGTCCTTGACATGCGATACCAAAGAATCATCATAAGGTTGCTGTAACGCCCCAGTTTTGGGCCTAGCGATTTGAAGGTTAGCTAGACGTCCGATGGATCAGGTTAAAGATTAGAGTCAGATTCAGGAGCAGATATTTTTCTGATAGATAAAAATATGGAAAAATGTTTAAAAATACTATTTTAATATATTAAAAACATTGGTGAAAGCAATTTTGGAAAATAAGCTTTGGCAGGATGAAATTTTGGTTAGTGACCAAAATGCAACTTTTGAAAACTGTTTTAAAAGGTGACTATTTTGTAAAGAATCAAAAATTTGAATCTTTAAGGAGCTATTTTACCATTTGGTCTAATCTGAGTTTTCTCTTAATTAGGATTAACTTTAAAAGGGTTTTAATAAAAAGAATTAAAAGGAATTTAGTTAAAAGGTAGTTATCTTTGTAAAACACAAATTGACATAACTTTTCTTCTCTCATATTTTCTCTCAAAATACTCTCATCCAAACACTCATTTTCCTATCAAAGATTCAAGTAATGATCTTGTTTCTTAATCTTTTGATTTTCTAAATGATTCTTTAACTTGTTTTCTAAAAAATCTTATTGAATCTCTTTGTTTTTCAAGAGGAAAACATCCAATTAAGGGGAAACTCACTCATTGGAGGTAAGTTTCATTCTTCTCCTCTAATGAAAGGTTCTTTATTGAAATTCCTAAGTTCTTGACTCTTTATATATGTTTTCTAATGGATTTTAATTGATTAATTATGGAATTTTGCTTAATTGAGGGTTAATTGATGGAATCTTGTGATTTTCGAAGTGGATCTATTTTCCAGTGTTAAGGATTGATTTTAATCTTATTTTGGATGTGTTATATTGTGGATAAGTTATTTTTAATAATGGAATACCGAAATTGGTTGAATCTCTAATTGTTAGGTTGTTAGTTAATGGTTTTTGTGTTATTTTTGGAGTTTAATCATTGCTGGAAGTAAAAGGATGTTGTAAAAAGGTTTTTAGATGTTATTTGATGAATTTTGATGTATTGAATCATTTTATTATGGCTGGGTTAAGATTGAGAAGTGTTTGAGGTTGATATCGGTAAATTTTGGATGAGTTATGAGTGGGAATTTTGAGAGCTACGGGATTTTGGTTTGGAATAGAGAGTTGGATGCATTTTAATGCATGTTTCCTCTGGTTTTGTGCGGCCAAAATTAGGGATAATCAAGGCATAGCATCTTGAGGTGGTTTGTGGCTTGTCGGGAGTTTGTTTTGCGGTAGCAAGCAAGGCGAAGTGAAATCGGTGAGTAGAAACGGTCTTAAAAGTCTTTTATGGGTTTGAAAGTGGTTTTGGAAGTTTAGGTTAAGATTGGAACACTTACCTAAGCTTGGAAGTAAGTTTCCCTCATTTGCTCTTTAATATCGGTTCGGATATGAGCATGCGTGATTCATGTTTTAGTCGTAAACATGGTTGGCTTTACTTACTATAAATGCATGATTTTAAAGTACATATGCAATGGTTTAAAAGTATATTGAATGCTGGTAAGCATTGTTTTTTACTCCAGTCGGGAATGTGATGTTGCTATGGCAATGTGATTTGCATATGTGAGGATTTTGTGCAATGCATTGTAAAACAGTGAGTAATTGGTTTTGTAAATGATATATTGGCTATGTGACAAGGTGAGAAAACATTCGGATATAGTTGGAATGCCATAGGATAAAGTGCACTATAATATGGATAAAAATTGATCATGGGTTAAGAGTCCTTGAGGTATAACGGTCGGCTACTCTAACTATGTTGTTATCACTTGTGTTGAGTGGTCGGTTCCCCTTGTTGATGTAAAGCTTGCGGTCGGCAAGGTTGCAAAGTCATGCGGTCGGCATGGGGTAGTCTTGATGATGTTCGGTCATTAAGGGAGATCCATGTATCCGATGTGTAATGTTAATGGTCGGTTAACTAAAGATTAGCGGTAGGCTAATCAAGGATAGTGGTCGACTATCCGGGGTCACTATAATTGTCAATATATGAGAATTATAATGTTGAATCTATTTTAATGCTTTGGGATTTAAGCATGGCGTGTATTTAATGCTTTGGGATTTAAGCATGGCTTGTGTTTAATGCTTTGGGATTTAAGCATGTGGTATATATATACATATTGCTTTGCACATGGTCGATATGCATATTTTGATTTGGAACCATTAGAATTTGCTTAGGTCGTAAGCATGGTTTGAAAACAAGTGTTGGTTTTCAAGGGTTTAAATGCATCATTGTTTTAAGAGCATCCTCACTAAGCAAGTGTGCTTATGCTCCCTTTTTCCTAATGATGCAGAGCATTAAGGCTTGGGACAACAAAGGCAAAGTTGTAGTGATCCAAGAGGCAAAGTAATTTTGAGTATGAAATCGGTTTGTGTTTAATAAAGCAATGTGTTCGCCATGGATTTTGGGATTTGTAATTCTATTTTCCCTAGTTTTAAGCATGTGTAATGCTGGGATTTTAGAGTTTGATTTGATAATGTTAATCTTGTTGTGCATCGTTACCCATGGTTGATGTTTTGAGGTTACCTAGGTGTGCATCTAGATGGTTTTGTTTGGATGGCATGTTTTGATGAGCTTAACATGTTTATTATGGTAATAAAGTGATGTTGGTATGGTGTTTATGCTGCTAATTGTTTAGTTGAGCAATTTGGTATGTTTGGTAGAGTGTTTTAGTAAGCTTGCCTATAGATCATCAAGTTTGTTTGAATGCCATGTTTGATTAATGGTTCTGTGATGCTTTGGTGGAAAATGTATTTTGGTAATGTTGGATATGTGTTTGAAGCATGTATAAGTGGTTTGGTTCCCATTAAAGTGTGTTTAAATAGCAATTTGGGACATTACAAGTCTAAGCGTATCGAAACAGGTGACCTCGTACTGGTACAGCTAGGCCATTTCAAGCATAGCATTTTCAAACGCGGATAGGTGTTTCGATATGGATAAGCCTTTTCAGGCATAGCGTTTCGGTACTCGAGCAGGTGTTTCGATACGGTATAGGCATATTTGCCAGGCTTTTTGATACGTAGTCATGCGTTTCGGTACGAGTTTTAGCTACTGGAATCTGAGTTTTTAAAATCATAAGGGCGCATCGAAACACTCTTAGGTGTATCGGTACGGCTACCGTTAAGTTGGTTATTTCAGAATCTTGAAGGTTTCTAGTTCTTTCATTTTGGTCCCTGAGTTTTGTAAATGCAATTGTGTAAGCTTAGAAGGTCGTTTTGTTTTGAAATCTGTCATGTGAACTTGTGAATGGACTAATTGAGGATTGGTAAATTTAATTTCAGTTTTGGTCTCTAAAATTTTCAATTTTGCAATTTAGTCCCTAAAACGCATGTTATACAATTGGTGGTTTTTCCATGCTTTATTTTCTCTAAAAATTCACCCACTGCAAGTATGAACATGTAAGACTACTAATTTTCATCTAGACAAGATTAAATAAAAAATGGATTGTGTTTTTGTAACCTTTCTCCGGTTTGTTTCGGCAAACCTAATGTAGCTCACTCGGCTCGGTCGAGCGTCTAGGCCAAGTCGAGGGGGTTATATTAGTTGGTATCAGAGCCAGATTACGAAAGGTTGGGATGTTGTAGTTTGATTGTATATCATTGTTTGTTATGCACGGTGCTTGTGTACGTGTACTGTGTTTGATTTATATCAAGTTGGGGTATGAATTGGGAATACATTGCCTATTACCGAGGTTTAAAAATGTTTTATAAGATGGTCTAGGATCCTTTGCCTTATGTTAGCCTGATGTTAATGTCTTTTGATGCTTTTGATAGCATGGCTCGACATGAGACACATTCAATGGCTTGTAATGCTGGAGTTGGGCATAATAGTGTAGAGGAAGAGAATCCCCCTAATATTTTACCTCCTACTCCTCCATTGGTTCTGTCTGCTAATGTCGGGGCTGGTGGCGTACCCCAGGCTCATTAAGTGCCAGTGTTTGGTGATTTGGCCCCATTAGTTTAGGCGATAATAGGAGCCTTCCAAGCAGTAATGGCTGGAGTGCAGGCACTAGCACCTGCTATGGCAGTTAATCCAAGGTTAACCTTAGAGAGTCTCCATGTTTGGGAGGTGTTGAGTTCAGGGGTTTAAGCCCCGAGGTAGCCGAGGGATGGCTGGAGAGTACGATTCATATTCTAAATCAGATGGGCTGTAATGATGAGCATAAGCTGGATTGTACCGTGTCGTTGTTGCTTGGTGATGCTTATCATTGGTGGGTGACCACAATTGCTAGTGTTCCGGAGGCAGATGTAACTTGGGAGTTCATTCATAGAGCTTTCAAGAAGAAGTATCTTGGGCCACAATATCTGGATACGAGGAATGGTGGGCCAACACGGATCTATGCTCATGGTGAGGGGCGCAATGATACTGATGTGATCGCAAGTACTTTCACCTTGCAATCTTTGTCATTGTTTTCTTTAATTGATTCAGGGTCTACTCATTCATATATTCTAAGTGAGCATGCATCATTGCTGAATGATCATGTTGAGATTTTGGATGTTGGCTTGTTAGTGACTAGTTCTTTTGGGGAGACGGTTACAGCTAGAAGGTTGTATAGGCATTTCCCTTTGATAGTGCAAGGTCATGAGTTTGCTGCAGATTTGATGGAGTTGCCATTTCATGGTTTTGACATTATCTTGGGTATGGATTGGTTAAGTGAGCACAAGGCGGTGGTGGATTGTGAGTCCAAAAGGATTTCTCTGAAGTTGGCCGATGATTATGAAGTTGTGGTGGTTGGTGAGAATGTGAAATTCTTGTCCAATGTTGTGCCAACTTCTCAAGCGGAGAGAATGACGTTTGGTGGTTGCCAAGCCTATTTGGCTATTGTTATGAATCCAAAAGCCAAGGGTGTTCGGGTGTAGGATATTTGGGCTGTATGTGATTATCCAAAAGTTTTCCCTGAAGAGTTGCCGGTTTACCTCCGGATAGGGAGGTGGAATTTCGTATTGTGACATATGAAGGTGCAACTCCAGTTTCTATTGCTCCCAATTGGATGGCACCGAAGGAGTTGAAAGAGTTAAAGTATCAGATCTAGGAGTTGTTAGATCATGGGTTCATTCAAACAAGTGTTTCTCCTTGGGGTGCTCTGGTTCTTTTTGTGAAGAAGAAAGATGGTTCGATGCGTATGTGCATTGATTATTGCCAGTTGAATAAGTTGACGGTGAAGAACAAATATCCGTTGCCGAGGATTGATGACTTGTTTGATCAGTTTCGTGGGGTAGCGATGTTTTTAAAGATTGATTTAAGGTTAGGGTATTACTAGTTGAAGGTAAAGGACGTGTATGTGCATAAGACGGCGTTTCGTACGAGGTACATGCATTATGAGTTTTTGGTGAAGCCATTTGGTTTAACGAATGCTCCAGCGGCTTTCATAGACATGATGAATAGGGTGTTCCATGAGTACCTTGATCAGTTTGTGGTGGTATTTATCAATGATATACTCGTGTACTCTCGTACCGAGGAGGAGCATAATCAACATTTGTGGATTGTGTTGCATGTATTGAAGGATAATCAATTGTATGCTAAGTTGAGCAAGTGCGAGTTTTGGCTTAAGGAGGTGATGTTTCTTGGACATGTGGTATTCGCGGAGGGTATTCGTGTTGATCCACAAAAAATTGAAGCTATTCTCAATTGGAAACAACCTAAGACTGTATCGGAGGTGCGTAGTTTTCTTGGGTTGGCTGGTTATTATTGCCGTTTTGTAGAGGGTTTTCTAGTATCGTAGCTCCATTGACAAAGTTGCTACAAAAGAGTGTTCCATTCGTATGGACGGAGAAGCAACAACATAGTTTTGAGAAGTTGATGGAGGTTTTGACACATGCTCATATGTTGATTCAATCGGAGTTTGGGAAAGAGTTTGTGGTTTATAGTGATGCATCGTATATTGGCCTGGGTTGTGTGCTGATGCAAGATGGAAGGGTTGTGGCCTATGCGTCAAGGCAGTTGAAGGTTCTTGAGCGCAATTATCCAACTCATGATTTGGAGCTTGCAGCTGTGGTGTTTGGCTTGAAGATTTTGTGACACTACCTTTATGGTGAGAAGTGTGTGATTTTCACGGATCATAAGAGTTTGAAGTATTTGATGTCTCAAATGGATTTGAACCTTAGGCAACGAAGGTGGTTGGAGTTGCTTAAGGATTACAACTTGACAATTGAGTATCATCCTGGAAAGGCCAACGTTGTTACGGATGTGTTGAGTCGTAAGGTTGCGGTTAACTTAGGGCGATGTTTGCGAAGTTGAGTGTGACATGGTAATGTGGGATGTTGGCTAAATTGCAAGTTAAAACTACGTTGTCGCAGTTGATTAAGGCTAAGCAACCGTTTGATGATTCTTTGGTTCCTCATGTTAAGGACATAGCAGATGGTAATCCGTCAGATTTTCATTTTAATGATGATGGTGTTTTGTGCTTTAAGGGTCGAATAGTGGTGTCGGAACTTTCGGAGCTCTGACACGCTATTTTGGCAGAAGCACATTCTAGTCCTTTTGCTATGCATCCAGGTACTACCAAGATGTATTGTGATTTGAAGGAAAGGTGTAGCGGTGTCCCCCTCGCTAAAAAAAGAAAGTGGTTTTTATTTTTGTTTTGAAAATATTGAAAATGGTGCCTTCCGCGTGAGAGTTTAGAAGAACCCGTGTTTTATTTTGAAAATGGAGTCGCCACCGGCCACTTAGGTAAGTCGAACACCGTAAAAACCAGAGATTTAAAATGGATGGGTTCGGGAGTCGGTTACGGATGGGGAAGGATTAGCACCCCCACACCGCCCAAAAATTGGTACTTTAATAATTACCGCTTTATTAATATTAGACTTTCCGAATTAAAGTGATGATTAAATTAAAATTTGGTTATATGTGCGAGTAAATTTTAAAAGCCCTGTTATTCGAGAATGAACGCCCAACCACTATCACTACGCCTGATACTGGCCCCGTTTACGCTCGAATAAAAGGGCACCGCATTGACAATTTATTCGAAATGCAATCTTAAAATAAGGCAAATATAAATAAATACATTGCGGTAAAAATATAAATAAATATTAACAAAATTAAAACTAATCTAACACAAATAAGATACTATTCTAAAACATACATATTAAACACACTTGCATACATGATAATATACATATAATATTAATTAATCTAACAATATAACAATATGTACAAACAACAACATAAATATACATAAAATCTTATATATATATTAAAGTGTAAAAGAGATAAATTATTATACGTGAAATATGAACAATGGATATAAAACATATGTACATATATCATGATATCAATATATAATAAAAATAATTTTGTATAATAATAGCATATTACACATATAATAATAATAATAATATTAATAATAATAATAATAATAACAATAATAATAATATGCTTGGTTTACACTAATATACATTAGACAACATGAATATAAAATTTAAGGGCTAAAATGCAACGATATTAAATTATATGGCATAAATTGTGCATATTAATGGACTAAATTAAAACAGATGCAAAATATATGGGCTTAAGTATAAACTAACAGAAATATCATGCTGGAAATTAAAGCCTACATTTCAGTGACTAAACAGAAACAAAATGGAAGTTAAAGGCCACAAAGACATAAAAAAAACCATATTAGACGCGCCTAAAAGATAGAAGGACCAAAAGTGTAAATAGACCATAGACAGAAATGAATACGGGTTGAAAGAGCAAGGGCCTAGAGCGTAATTTACCCATTGCCCGAACTCGCGGATCCTCCCCGGATCCGGGTCACTGCGGGTCGGGTTGTGCCGAAGCGGCACCGTTTCAAAGGCCAGTTTAAAACATATAGAGCTAGTTATTATTTCATTCAAACCCCAGGGCGGCGACCGTTCTTTATTTTCAACACTGTTCACCGGCGGCCTCACGGCGACCCTCGGCCGGCCAGGTAAGCCCCTAATCTTTCTCCTTCCTTTTTATTTGATTCGAATAAATCAAAAAAAATTTTAAAACTGAAAAAAGATTCAACATATTTTTTTTGCCTTTAAAATTTCTTGTTATTGATTTCAAGAACACTTACAATTTTTGAACAAAAAAGCTTCCCAATTTATACTTTTTGATCGAAAATGAAACCCCGAAACTCTCGAGCTTGAGAAAATACATGATGTTTTCTTGTATCTGTGCCACGGAGGTATCGGTCGGATCCTTCGCACGTTATGCCGGTGAAGCATACTAAGTTGAGACCAGATTTATCCTTTGATGAGGAGCCGGTGGAAATCCTTGATTCCAGTAGCAAGGTTCTACGTGGTAAGACGATAGAACTGGTTAAAGTCTTGATTCCAATAGCAAGGTTCTAGTAGCAAGGTTCTACATCGAGGCGTCGAGGAAGCCACTTGGGAAAATAAGGGGGATATGTTGGAGTAATTTCCGCATCTTTTTCCTCCAGGTAAATTTCAAGGATGAAATTTATTAAGAGGGGGAGAGTTGTACCACCCCGGTTTTGGGCCTAGCGGTTTTAAGGTTAGTTAGACGGTCCATTGGACCGGGTTAGAGATTCGAGTCAGATTCGGGAGCATATATTTTTCTAATAGATAAAAATATGGAAAAATGTTTAAAAATCCTATTTTAATATATTAAAAATATTGGTGAAAGCAATTTTGGAAAATAAGCTTTGGAAGGATGACATTTTGGTTAGTGACCAAAATGCTACTTTTGAAAACTGTTTTAAAAGGTGATTGTTTTATAAAGAGTCAAAAATTTGAATATTTAAGGAGCTATTTTACCATTTGGTCTAATCTGAGTTTTCTCTTTATTAGGATTAACTTTAAAAGGGTTTTAATTAAAATAATTAAAAGGAATTCAGTTAAAAGGTATATTTTTCTAAAACACAATTTGACGTAACTTTTCTTCTCTCAAAATGCTCCCTGTAAAACACTCATTTTCCTATCCGAGATTCAAGGTAATGATCTTGTTTCTTAATCCTTTGATTTTCTAAATGATTCTTTAACTTGTTTTCTCAAAAATCTTATTAAATCTCATTGTTTTTCAAGAGGAAAACATCCAATTAAGGAGAAACTCACTCATTGGAGGTAAGTTTTGTTCTTCTCCTCTAATGAAAGGTTCTTTACTAAAATTCTCAAGTTCTTGACTTTTTATATATGTTTTCAAATGGATTTTAATTGATTAATTATGGAATTTTGCTTAATTAAGGGTTAATTGATGGAATCTTGTGATTTTCGAAGTGGATCTATTTTCCATGTTAAAGATTGATTTCAATCTAATTTTGGATGTGTTATATTGTGGATAAGGTGTTTTAATAATGGAATCCCAAAATTTGTTGAATCTCTAATTGTTAGGTTGTTAGTTAATGGTTTTTGGGTTGTTTTTTGGAGTTTAATCATTTCTGGAAGTAAAAGGATGTTGTAAAAGGGTTTTTAGATGTTATTTGATGAATTTTGATGTATTGAATCATTATATTATGGCTGGTTTAAGATTGAGAAGTGTTTGAGGTTGATTTTGGTAAATTTTGGATGAGTTATGAGTGGGCATCTTGAGAGCTGCGGGATTTTGGTTTGGAATAGAGAGTTGGATGCATTTTAAAGCATGTTTCCTCTGGTTTATGTGGCCAAAATAGGGGATAATCAAGGCGTAGCATCTTAAGGTGGTTTGTGGCTTGCCGGGAGCTTGTTTTGCGGTAGCAAGCGAGGCGAAGTGAAATCGGTGAGTGGAAACTGTCTTAAAAGTCTTTCATGGGCTTGAAAGTGGTTTTGGAAGTTTAGGTTAAGTTTGGAACACTTACCTAAGCTTGGAAGTAAGTTTCCCTCCTTTTCTCTTTAATATCGGTTCGGATATAAGCATGTGTGATTCATGTTTTAGTCGTAAACATGGTTGACTTTACTTACTGTAAATGCATGATTTTAAAGTACATATGCAATGGTTTAAAAGTATATTGAATGCTGGTGAGCATTGGTTTTTATTCCGGTCGGGAATGTGATGTTGCTACGGCAGTGTGATTTGCATATGTGAGGATTTTGTGCAATGCTTTGTAAAACAGTGAGTAATTGGTTTTGTAAATGATAAATTGGCTATGTGACAAGGTGAGAAAACATTCAGATGTAGTTGGAATGCCATAGGATAAAGTGCACTATATAATGGGTAAAAATCGATCGTGGGTTAAGAGTCCTTGAGGTATAGCGGTCGGCTACTCCGACTATGTTGTTATCACTTGGTTGAGCGGTCGGTTCCCCTTGTTGATGTAAAGCTTTCGGTCGGCAAGGTTGTAAAGTCATGCGGTCGACATGGGGTAGTCTTGATGAAAATCGATTATTGAGGGATATTCGTGTATCCGATGTGTAAAGTTAACGGCCAGTTAACTAAAGATTAGCGGTCGGCTAATCAAGGATAGTGTTTGACTATCTGGGGTCACTATATTTGCCAATATATGAGAATTCTAATGTTGAATCTATTTTAATGCTTTGGGATTTACGCATGGCTTGTATTTATTACTTTGGGATTTAAGTATGGCTTGTATTTAATGCTTTGGGATTTAAGCTTGTGGTATATATATATTGTTTTGCACATGGTCGATATGCATGTTTTGATTTAGAACCATTGGTTCTTTCTTAGGTCGTAAGCATGGTTTGAAAACAAGTGTTGGTTTTCAAGGGTTTAAATGCATCATTTTTTAAGAGCATCATCACTAAGCAAGTGTGCTTACACTCCCTTTTTCCTATTATGCAGAGCATTAAGGCTTGGGGCAGCAAAGGCAAAGTTGTAGTGATCCAAGAGGCAAAGCAATTGTGAGTATGAACTTGGTTTGTGTTTCCGGTTAATAAGGCAATGTGTTCGCCATGGATTCTGGGATTTGTAATTTTGATTTCCCAAGTTTTGAGAATGTGTAATGCTGGGATTTCAGAGTTTGATTTGATGATGTTAAGCTTGTTGTGCATCGTTACCCATGGTTGATGTTTTGAGGTTACCTAGGTGTGCATCTAGATGGTTTTGTTTGGATGGCATGTTTTGATGAGCTTAACATGTTGATTATGGTATTAAAGTGATGTTGGTATGGTGTTTATGCTGCTAATTGTTTAGTTGAGCAATTTGGTATGTTTGGTGGAGTGTTTTAGGAAGCATGCCTATAGATCATCAAGTTTGTTTGACTGCCATGTTTGATTAATGGTTCTGTGTTGCTTTGGTGGAAAATATATTTTGGTAATGTTGGATATGTGTTTCAAGCATGTATAAGTGGTTTGGTTCCTATTAAAGTATGTTTAAACAACAATTTGGGACATTATAGGTCCAGGCGTATCGAAACAGGTGACTCCATACCGATACGGCTAGGCCATTTCAGGCTTAGCGTTTCGATATGCGGATAGGTGTTTCGATACAGATAAGCCTTTTCAGGCATAGCATTTCGGTATTCGAGCAGGTGTTTCGATACGGTCATAGGCATATTTACCAGGCATTTCGGTACGCAGTCATGCATTTTGGTATGGGTTTTAGCTACTGGAATCTGAGTTTTTAAAACCATAAGGGCACATCGAAGCACTCGTAGGCGTATCGGTACGGTTACCGTTAAGTTGGTTATTTCGAAATCTTGAAGGTTTTCGGTTCTTTCATTTTGGTCCCTGAGTTTTGTAAATGCAATTGTGTAAGCTTGGAAGGTCGTTTTGTTTTGAAATCTGTCATGTGAACTTGTGAATAGACTAATTGAGGACTGATAACTTTAATTTTAGTTTTGGTCCCTAAAATTGTCAATTTTGCAATTCAGTCCCTAAATTGCATGTTATACAATTGATGGTTTTTCTGTTCTTTATTTTCTCTAAAAATTCACCCGCTGCAAGTATAAACATGTAAGACTAATAATTTGTATTTAGACAAGATAAAAGAAAAAAATGGTCCATCTTTTTGTAACCTTTCTCCGGTTTACTTCGGCAAACCTAATGTAGCTTACTCGGTTCAGTCGAGCGTTTAGGCCGGGTCGAGGGGTTACATTTTTTGGTATCAAAGCCAGTTACGAAAGGTTGGGATGTTGTAGTTTGATTGTATATCATTGTTTGTTATGCACGGTGCTTGTGTACGTGTACGATGTTTGATTTATATCATGTTGGGGTATGAATTGGGAACACATTGCCTATTACCGAGGTTTAAAAATGTTTTATAAGATGGTATTGGATCCTTTGCCTTATGTTCGCCTAATGTTAATGTGTTTTTGATGCTTTTGATAGCATGGCTCGATGTGAGACACGTTCAATGGCTTGTAATGCTGGAGTTGGGCAGAATAGTGTAGAGGAAAAGAATCCCCCTAATGTTTTACCTCATCCTCCTCCATTGGTTCTGTCTACTGATGTCGGGGCTGGTGGCATACCCCAGGCTCATCAAGTGAAACTATTTGGTGATTTAACCCCGTTAGTTCATGTGATAACGGGAACCTTCCAAGCAGTGATGGCTGGAGTGCAGGCGTTTACACCAGCACCTGCTGTGGCAGTTAATCCAGGTTTACCCTTAGATCGTCTTCACAGTTTGGGAGGTGTTGAGTTCAGGGGTTTGAGCCTTGAGGCAGTCGAGGTATGGCTGGAGAGTATGATTCGTATTCTGAATTAGATGGGTTGTAATGATGAGCATAAGCTGGGTTATACCGTGTCGTTGTTTCATGGTGATGCTTATCATTGGTGGGTGACCACAATTGCTAATGTTCTGGAGGCAGATGTAAGTTGGGAGTTCTTTCGAAGAGCTTTTAAGAAGAAGTAACTTGGGCCACAATATCTGATGCGAGGAAACGTGAGTTTATAGCCTTGGAACAGGGTGGCATGTCTATGGCTGATTATGAGGTGAAATTCGTCCGTTTGAGTCAGTATGCCTCGAAGTTGGTTCCTGATGATCTTGAAAGGTGCAACAGGTTTCGCTATGGGTTGGTGAAAGACATCAAAACCTGTTGGCTATAGATTATACAGATTTTGATGTGCTTGTTAACCGCGCTAAGGATATTGAGTAGTCTTTGAGGGTGACAGACAAGGTTCGAGCACGAGCTCAAACAAGCGTGGGGCTAATTTTGGTAATTCTGAGTCACTTGAAAGCCAATATATAAGATAATGTATCATGAGAAATGGGTTATGTTTGTATAATGTGATTTATACACGAGGTACTCTTTAAAACTATAAGGTTTTGATAAACAGTCAACAAGAAATCATTTGAAATTAAAGGATTAAAGAAAACAATATTTTACCTTGCGATTTAGAAGAAGAGAATGATGTTTGGTTGGAGAGATTTTGAGAGAAAAGGTTTTGGAAGAAAGTTAGTTATGTAACTTTTGTTTAAGAAATTAGTTATAAAATAAATTCTCCCAAACCTATTTATATTTTCCAGAACACTTTAAAAATAGCCAATTAAGGGATAAAGTTTGAGATTAGACTTTGGGAAAATAGCTCCTTAAATATTCAAAGTTTTCAAAGTTTTCATTTTGGTCACTAATCCAAAATGTCTGATTTCCAAAACTCATTTTGCAAAATTGATTTCACCAAAATCATTAATATATTAATTAATGATTTTAGAACATTTTTCCACAATTTTATCACCTTAAAAAAATTTTAATCCGATTTAATCATGAAGCTGACTCGAATACCTAACACCGGTCCTCCAAACCCTTAAAACGAATCCTAAAACATCTAGAACCAAAACCAAGGTGTTACAATTTTGGGAGATGTATTTTGGTTACTCCCTGTTTGTATAGTTTTGGATTAATGCTTTGGACTTATATGATGCTTTGTACTTGGTTTTGAGGGGTTGAGAGATATTAAGCATGCTTAGGTAGAAATCATGCTCTTAGAAGAATGTTTGTTTATGTTGTGCTTAGTGTGATCTCTTGCTGTGTTGCCATGCTTGATGTTTGGATGTTTGTGATGCTATATGATTATTAGAGGTTGAGTTAAGGGTGTTAGATTGAGCCAAAGTGTCATATGCTAGACCTAGATGTCATTACAAGTCTCACCGTAACGGTACAGATCCTCAGGGTTTCGGTACGCGGGGATCTGCTTCTACTCAGATGATTCAATTATCCTAGGCGTACTAATACTCCTGGTAACTGTATCGGTACGCATAGTGGAGGAATAATAAAGGTGTCGGTACACGGGTTACTGTATTGATATGGTCAATGGCTATTGGAATCTAAATTTTCAAAACTCACAAGACCATACCGATACACCTTTGTCTTTTAGTTCCGTTTCAATGCGGTAAACACTTGTACCGATACGCTCATAACTTTTCATAAATAACTTTTAATTTACACCAACTTCTCCTTATTTCTATACTTGTCAATTTAGTCCCATCACTTTACTCCAAATGACTAAATGAAGCTTGTATTCGTAAGTTCTCTTTACATCCTTCATCAAAATAGGCTTAAACCTTTACTTCTCTAATTTCTCTTGATTTTTCAAAATGGTCACCAAATTTCCAATATAAGGATTCAAGCTTCTTAACTTAACAAATTAGTCCTTAAATCAACATTACTACCTTAATTCTATCATTTTAACTAAAAATCAGGTTTGCTCCTTCTACATATCCTCTTTGCCGAATAGACCATTCAAGTTTGACAAGTTGTCAAAATAGTCACTAAAGCAATTAATCGTCGGTTTAGCATTCTAACTTCATTTTCATGCTTAGCAAAACGTTATATAATCAATAACAACTTATTAAATACAAAAAAACATCAGCCCCTAATATTAATCAATCAAACTGAATAGGTCCATAAAGATTTCCAAATTGCCTATTTACTCCAAATGACTAAATGAAGCTTGTATTCGTAATTTCTCTTTACATCCTTCATCAAAATAGGCTTAAACCTTTACTTCTATAATTTCTTTTGATTTGTCAAAATGGTCACCAAATTTCCAAAATAAGGATTCAAGCTTCTTAACTTTACAAATTAGTCCTCAAATCAACATTACTACCTTAATTCCATCATTTTAACTAAAAATCAGGTTTACTCCTTCTACATATCCTTTTTGCCGAATAGGCCATTCAAGTTTGACAAATTGTCAAAATAGCCACTAAAGCAATTAATCGTCGGTTTAGCATTCTAACTTCATTTTCATGCTTAGAAAAATGTTATATAATCAATAACAACTTATTAAATACAAAAAAACATCAGCCCCTAATATTAATCAATCAAACTGAATTTGTCCATAAAGATTTCCAAATTGTCGATTTAGTCACTAGTTGAAATAACTAGATTTTCATCCTCCAAACATCAAAATCAAGCTTCAATCTTCATCAAATCTATAAATACTCTTAAAATTTCAGATTTAAACACCAGACCCTAACCTTTAAATGCTGGACAAAATAATCCCTTAACTTTATACATCAATCCAATTTAGTCATAAGCATGGAAACAACATAAAATCAAACATAGTTTCTTAAATCTTCAAAATTCCCAAAATTCACATAACCCTAATTTCTTCCTCATATCAAATATCATCAACCAATCAAGTATTCTATGAATTATTTACATCAAAAGATAGAGCTCGAAGAGTAGAACAACTTGTTAGTTCGAAAGATTACATAAAAACTGAGATTCGGGGCTTAAATCGAGCTTGGAAATTTTTCTTCTTCTTTCCTCTAGCTCCCATCGTACATGTCTAGAAAAGATGAATATTTTTTCATCTTTTAACTATTATTTTACACTTGTAACTATTAAATGAATTTTAAATTCATTTAAATAGTAAAATTACCAATTTAGCCTTTAAATCTAATGGCTAATTTAATCCCATCTAAAATCAAGGGACAAGATTAAATCCATGTATATTTCATCTTCCAAAAACGTCCTCAACATTTCAAAAATATTTCAAAATTGCCATCCTTGCCAAATGACCAATTTGCCCTCCAACTAGTCTTTATTTACTAGTTTGTTTCAAAATTGCCATTCCATTATAATCTAACTAAATTAGTTCCTTCTCAACCGGAAACTATTCCATAATTATCATTTTTTTATATTTTCCATGGCTTATGGAACAATCTCTAAAAATTCAATTCAATCTGATTTTCCGATATTCACTAAATACTTCTACTACGATTTTACCTTTACTGAGCTATCGGATCTATTCCAAAAATTCTATATTTCCATATTCAAAAAATAAATACTATTATCTCATAAAAACTTCCTTTCTTAAGGACTTAGACTGAATTTTCCCGACTCAGTATATTATTTTGATAATTATCGAAAATCCTCCAAATAGTGAAATAACCATTTTCCCCTCAAATCCAATGAATCCATAATGTACCTCATGTCATCATCTTTCATCCAATGGCCTAGATTTAAATCTTGAGTTAGTAGTTACCAACTTTGCCCTTATAATTTTCCAAAATTACGATCTTGCCATTTTTCATCCAACGACTCATATTTAACATGGAAAATCAACTTAAGTCCAAGGGTTCATATTCTTCCAACACAAAGAAAATATCTTAGACATGTAAAATAACATAATTAACCTTGCCTTATCATCCTTCAAAGTATCCTAGATATTCGATTTGATTCGATTCGATTTGATTATCCAAATATTCTTCCGAACTTTATCGCTTTATAGCCAATAATACAAACTCCGTACAAAAAATCTGGGTAACACGAAAACGTCATTCTTGGGGGTAAACTGTTCATTTACGGGGTTAAAATACACAACTTTTGAAATTACACTTTGGTCTCTTAACTTTTCCAAAGTTTATACTTTAGCCATAAAACTTTCAAAATTTACATTTTGGTCACTAGCCAAAAATTGGGATATTACATGAAGCGTGATTGTCCTTGTGCTGTGAGAAGTACATCGGTACATGTTGTTGTTGTGCGACTGGAGAATAATGGACCAGTGCATATCTATGTTTATTGGGAGGATTACAATGACATTGATGTGATCGTAGGTACCTTCACTTTGCAATCCTTGTCATTGTTATCTTTGGTTGATTCAGGGTTTGCGCTTTCATTTCTCTCAAGTGAGCTTATGGATTTGATGAATTCTCTAGTTGTGATCGTAGAAGTTGACATGTTAGTTGCC
The DNA here is from genome assembly GCA_019671005.1 of Hibiscus mutabilis. Taxonomy (NCBI): domain Eukaryota; kingdom Viridiplantae; phylum Streptophyta; class Magnoliopsida; order Malvales; family Malvaceae; genus Hibiscus; species Hibiscus mutabilis. The sequence continues at coordinate 53,986 of JAGYYJ010001419.1, forward strand.
ATGTAGGAGGTAAAGGTTGTTCACCTAGGAATTCTTTTTCGAGGTTCTAGCGTGGTTAGTGCTAGTTGGGTTTTAGACCGTTAGTTGTTATGGCTATTTGTGGAAGCGTCAAATGTGCTAGTAACATTCAGGATGTTGTTGTGTTGGAAGGAATATTGGTACCAGAAATATTATAAGTAGGTGTGGATGTTGATCATTCACAGTGCAAAAAAACACTTATATGTATATATTTATATATGATGGTACATGCATACATCTTTGGGTATGACATTAGAGATTTTGCAAACATATGCATAGACATCTAGGATGAAATATAAGGAGTCATGCATACATATATCCATACTTACGAATAACTTCTTGGAGGTCGATGTGGTGTTAGCAAGTAGTTCTTTTGGTGAGATAGTTCAATTGGAAGGTTGATTAGGCGGTGCCTTTAGATAGTGCAAGGTTATGATTTTGTCGCGGATCTAATTGAGTTACCATTCCATGGTTTTGATGTCATCTTAGGTATGGATTGGTTGAGTGAGCACAAGGCAGTTGTGGATTGTGAATCCAAAAGTATTTCCTTGAGGTTAGCCAATGATTATGAAGTTGTGGTGGTTGGCAAGAATATGAAGTTCCTGTCTAATGTTGTCCCGGCTACTTGGGCAGATAAGATGATGCAAGGAGGTTGCCAAGCTTATTTGGCAATTGTGATGAATCCCGAGGCTATAGGTGTTTGGGTGCAGGACATTTGGGCCATTTGTGTTTTTTCAGAGGTTTTTCCTGAAGAGTTACCAGGTTTACCTCTGGATAGGGAGGTAAAGTTTGGTATCAAGACGTACACGGGTACGATATCGATGTCTATTGCTCCTTATAGGATGGCACCAAAGGAATTGAAGGGATTAAAGTCACATTTTCTGAAGTTATTAAATTATGGGTTCGTCCGACCAAGTGTTTTGCCTCGGGGTGCTCTGGTTCTCTTTGTGAAAAAGAGGGATGGTATGATGCATATGTGCATTGATTACCGGTAGTTAAATAAGCGAACGGTGAAGAACAAGTATTTTTTGTCGAGGATTGACGACTTGTTTGATCAGTTCTGCGGGGCAACATTATTCTCTAAGATCGATTTGAGATCAGGGTATTACCAGTTGAAGGTTAGGGATGAGGATGTGCATATGACTACGTTTCATACGAGGTAGGGTATTATGAGTTCTTGGTCATGCCATTCAGTTTGACAAATGTCCCGGTTGCGTTCATGGATATGATGAATAGGGTGTTCCATGAATATCTTGATTAGTTCGTTGTGGTGTTTATAAATGATATTCTCGTGTACTCTCCTACCAAGGAAGAACATGATCGGTATTTGTGGATTGTGTTGCAAGTGTTGAAGAATAATCAGTTGTACGCAAAGTTGAGCAAGTGTAAGTTTTGGCTTAAGGAAGTGATGTTCCTTTGGTTATGTGGTTTCCACGGAGGGTATTCGTATTGATCCATAGAGAATTGAGGCTATTCTCAATTGGAATCAACCTAAATCTGTTTCAAAGGTTTGCAGTTTTCTTGGGCTGGCTGGTTATTACCTCCGCTTTGTTGATGGGTTTTCTAGTATCGCGTCACCGTTGACAAAGTTGTTGCAAAAGAATGCTCCTTATGAGTGGACGAAGAAGCAACAACATAGTTTCAAGAGGTTGAAGGAAGGTTTGACACATGCTCTTGTGTTGATTCAACTGAATTTGGGAAGGAGTTTATGGTTTATTGTGATGCATCTTACGTGGGATTAGGATGTGTGCGGATGCAAGATGGTAGGGTCGTGGCCTATGCGTCGAGACCGCTGAAGGTTCATGAGCGCAGTTATCCAACTCATGTTTTAGAGCTTGCGCATGTAGTGTTTGCCTTGAAAATTTGGAGACATTACATTTACGGAGGGAAGTGTGTGGTTTTCGTGGACTATAAGAGTTTGAAGTATTTGATATCTCAGAAAGATTTGAACCTTAGGCAACGTAGATGGTTGGAGTTGCTTAAGGATTATGACTTGACAATCGTGTATCATCCTGGTAAAGCCAATGTGGTCGCGGATGCGTTGAGTCGTAAGGATGCGGTTGAGCTTAGAGCTATGTTTGCAAGGTTAAGCGTAATGCTAGAAGGTGGTTTGTCGGCTGAATTGCAAGTTAAACCTATGTTGTCACGAAAGCTTAGCAACCGTTTGATGATTCCTTGGTTGAGCGTGTTAAGGACATATCGGAGGGTAATCTAACATATTTTCATTTTGATGATGATGAAGTTTTATGTTTCAAAGGTCGAATAGTGATGCCAGATGATCTGGAGTTGAGGCACACTAGTTTGACGGAGGCACATTCTAGCCCTTTTGCTATGCATCCTGGTAGTGTGAAAATGTATAGAGGGTTGAAAGAAGCATACTACTAGGTTGGTTTGAAAAAGGATGTGGCTAAGTTCATTTCTAAGTGCATGGTATGTCAGCGGGTCGGGTTGAACATCAGTTTCCATCCGGGTTGTTGCAACCATTGAGAATTCTAGAATGGAAATGGGAGAGAATCACCATGGATTTTGTTTCAGGGTTACCTTTGACACCGACTAAAAAGGATTCCATTTGGGTGATTGTGGAGCGTTTACGAAGTGTGCACATTTTTCTGCCAGTGCATACGACGTATACGATGGACACGTTGGCAGTTTTATATTTTGTTGAGATCATGCGATTTCACGGGGGTAACAAAGTCCATTATTTCAGATAGGGATTCGACGTTTTTAGTGAGGTTTTGGGTGAGTTTACACCGGGCTTTGGGTACAAGGTTGAATTTCAGCACTGCGTATCATCCTCAGTCGGGTGGAGAGTCTGAGTGAGTTATCTAGGTTTTAGAGGATATATTGAGATATTACATTATTGAGTTTAAAGGAACCTGGAAGAAGCATTTACCTTTGGTTGAGTGTGCGTACAAAGCGGATATACAGATGGCACCGTATGATGCATTGTATGGCTAGAGATGTTGTACGCCCTTGTGTTGGGCTGAGATAGGCGAAAAGCATATTTTTACTTGCTGGATGTGTTAAAAGACAAGGATGAAAAGGTGAAGCTTATGTGTGATCGCTTGGAAGCGTCTGCGGATTGGCAGAAATCTTACACGAATTTGAAGTGTAGGGAAATTGAATATACGGTGGGAGATCGCGTGTTCTTGAAAGTGTCACCGTGGAAGAAGGTGATGCAATTCGGACGTAAAGGTAAGCTTAGTCTGAGGTTTATTGCACCATATGAGGTTGTTGAGCGTGTTGGTCCTGTGGCTTATCAGTTGAGGTTGCCTCCCAAGTTTGAGAAAAATACATGATGTGTTCCATGTATCTATGTTGCAGAGGTACCGGTCGGATCCCTCGCATGTTATGCCGGTTGAGCATAATGAGTTGAGGCCGGGTTTGTCCTATGATGAGGAGCTAGTGGAAATCCTTGATTCCAACAACAAACTTCTTCGTGGCAAGACGATTGAGCTTGTTAAGGTCTTGTGGCGACACCATGGTGTCGAGGAAGCCACTTGGAAAAGCAAGGAGGACAGGATGGAGCAATTTCTGCATTTGTTTCCTCTAGGTAAATTTCGAGGAAGAAATTTCTTAAGAGGGGGAGAGTTGTAGCACCCCGATTTTGGGCTTAGATGTTTTAAAGGTTGGTTTGAAGGTCTGGTGGACCGGTATTAGAGATTCGAGCCGGTTTTGGGATTAAATAGGATTAAATTATTTTGAAGGTGATAAAATTATGCAAAAATATGTTAAAAACATTATTTAATATACTAATGATTATGGTGAAATCAATTTTGGACAACAAGTTTTGGAAATCAGACATTTTGGACTAGTGACCGAAATGCAAACTTTGAAAACTGTTTTTAGTGGTTGTTTTGTAAAGAGTCAAATCTTTGAATCTTTAAGGAGCTACTTACCCCAAAAGTCTAATATTAGACTTTATCCCTTCATTGGCTATTTTTAAAGTGATTAGGAAAATATAAATGGGTTGGGGAGAATTAATTTGTGATTAAAAGGTTTAAAACAAAAATCACGTAACAAACTTTCTTAACTATTTTCTCTCCAAAATCTCTCCAGTCAAACATCAATTTCTTCTTCTAAATCTTCATGTAAATCTTTCTTTTCTTAAATCTTTTATTCTCAAATAATTTCTTGCTGTTAGTTTTCCAAAACCTTATTGTTTTAACTTTGTTTTCTCATGTAAATCAACCAATTAAGGGAGAAAGCATCCATTTGAGGTAAGGTTCATTCTCCTCCTCTAATGAAAGGTTCTTTACTAAAATTCCCAAGTTGTTGACTCTTTACAATTGTTTTCTAATGTGCTTTGATATTTAATTAAAGAAAATTGGTTTAATTGTGTTTTGATTAATGAGATTTATGGATTTTCGTACTTGTTCTATTTTGCTGGGATTTTGATCAGATTAGATTATGATTTTGATGTTTAATTGAGTTAATAACTTGGTTTTAATATTGAAATCCCTAAACAAGTTGAATCTCTAATGTTTAAGGTGGTTAATTAAGGGTTTTGGGGGTGATAGTTGTGTTTAATCTTTGCTGGAAGTAGAAGGATGTTGGAAAAGGGTTTTAAGTGTTAATTGATGATGTTTGATGGATTGAATCGTTATAGTATGGCTGGGTTAAGTTTTGGAAGTGCTTGATGATGATTTCAGTATGTTTCGGTTAAGTTTTGAGTGGGCAACTTGAGAGTTCATGTAATTGCTTGTAGGCAATGGTTTGAATTCATAATGATGCATTTGCCCTCTGGTTTTATGTGGTTAAAATAGGGGATAATCAAAGCGACAAAGCTTGCTGTTGTTTGTGGCTTGCCAGAAGCTTGATTCGCGTTGGAGAGCAAAGCGAAGCGTATCGATGAGTGGATACTGATTTAAACACCTTTAAAAGAGTTAAAAAGGTTGTTGGGAGTTTAGTTTAAGTTTGAAACACTTACCTAAGCTCTGAAGTAAGTTTTCCTTCTTTTGCTCTTTAATATCGGTTCATATATGAGCATGCATAATTTATGTTTAGGTCGTAAACATGGTTTGATTTACTTACTGGAAATGCGTGGTTATAAATACATATGCGCGGGTTTAAAAGTAAAAGAAATGCTAGTGAGCATTGGTTTTCATTCCGGTCGGGAATGGTGTTATTGCTTTGGCAATATAATTTGCATATGTGGTAATTTGGTATATTGCACTGTAAAACAGTGGGTAAATGGATTTATAAATGATATATTGGCTATGTGACATGATGAGATAACTTTCTGATATAGTTGGCATGTCATAGGATGAAGTGCACTATAATATGTTAAAAATCGATCGTGGTTAAGAGTCCTTGAGGTAAGCGGTCAGCTTCAGGTTGAGCGGTCGGGTCCCCTTGTTGATGTTATATCTTGTAGTCAGCAAGGGCGTACATCTTACGGTTGGTAATGATTTTATATCTTACGGTCAGTAATGGCGTTAGACCTTACGGTTGGTAAGGATGTTATATCTTGCGGTCGGCAAGGGTGTTATGTCTTGCGGTCGGCAAGGGTGTTGTATCATGCGGTCAGCATGGTGTGGATTATGGTAGTGGTCGACTATCATGAGAGGTCCGCATATCCAAATTATAAGGTTAACATTCAGTTACCTAAAGATTAGCAGTCGGCTAATCAAGATAGAGGTCGTCTATCCGGGGTCACTATAAATGCCAATATATGAAAATTCAAGTGTTGAACTTATTTTATAATGCTTTGGAATTTAAGCATGGTTTTTTATATAATGCTTTGGAATTTAAGCATGGTTTTGTATGTAATGCTTTGGGGATTTAAGCATGTGGATTATAATGTTTTGCATATGGTCGATATGCATGTTTGAATTGGATTCATTGGAACTTGCTTAGGTCGTAAGCATGGTTTGAAAACAAGTGTTTAGTTTTCAAGGGTTTTAATAAATAATTGTTTCAAGAGCATCCTCACTAAGAAAGTGTGCTTACGCTCTCTTTTCCTTAATGATGCAGAGCATTAAAGTTTGGGGCTGCAAGGGCAAGGCCAAAGTGATCCAAGGACAAGAACTAGTTTGATTATGAACTCAGTTTATGTTTCCGGTTAATAAGGCAATGTGTTCGCCATATTTTGAGGATTTGTATTTATGTTTTTTCCACGAGTTAAAGCATGTGTAGTGCTGGATTTTATGGTTGCCTAATGTTGTTTGAGCTTGGGTGAATCTTGCCTATGTTGTTGCTAGCCAGGCGCTAAGTATGCATCTAGTTGGTTTTGTTTAGTTGCCATAGTTTGATGTTTCGAGCAAGTTTGATATGATGCTTTAGATGCACAAGCATGTTGAGTATGCCTTAAATGTACCAAATGTGAGTTTTGGTTGTTTGGTGAAATGATATTAGGAAGCATGCTTATAGAATGTCTTGAGTAGTACAAATGCCATGAATGGCTGTTAAATCTGTGATGCTTTGGGTTGGTAATGTATCTTAGTAATGTTGTATAAGTGTTTGATGTATGTTGGAGTGTTTTGGATATCATCAAAATGTGTTTAGACAGTAATTTGGGACACTATAGGTCCAAGCGTATCAGTACATGTGTCCCTGTTTCGGAACGGATAAGCCATTCTAGGCTTAGCATATCGGTACGCGGACAACTATTTCGGTACGGGCTTAGGCTATTTTGGCCTGCGTTTCGGTACTCGAGAGGGTATTTCCATACGGTACAGGGTTTTCATGACGCGTATCGAAACGATATTTGGCTACTGGAATCTAAGCTTTTGGGAAATGTTAAGGCGTACAGAAACACCTCTAGGCGTAAGGGTACGGCTACCATTAAATCTGCTATTTTGGAATCTTTGAAGGTTTCTGTCTCTTTCATTTTGGTCTTTGAATTTTGTGAGTGTAATTACATGAGTTTGGATGATCGTCTTGGTCTGAAATTTGACATGGTGGCATGAAGCCTGACTAATTAAGGTTCGATAACCTTAATTTTCGTAATGGTCCAGTAATTTACCAGTTTTGCATATTAGTCCCTAAAACCTATGTTATACAATTGGAAGCCTTTTCGTGGTCTGTTTTCTTTGAAAATTCACTCACTGCAAGTATGTATATTTAGAATTATTAATATGCACCTAGAAAAGATAAAAAAATGGATCGATTTTCGTAAATGTTCTTGGGTTTGCTTCGGCAAACCTAATGTAATTCTCTCAGTTCGGTCAGGCGTCTAGGTCGGGTCGAGGGTGTTACATAGTGAGAAATCCATTTATCAAAACAAGTGCATAAACCAATTTGCCAAACTGAAATCGTGAGAGAAAACATCCTTTACTTACTTCTGAGCTTAGACCAGTGTTTCAAGCTTGATCTAAACCCCCAAATACAATTTCCAAACCTTTGAAAAGCTGCAAAACATGTTTTCACTCACCGACAATGCAAAGCCTCCCTTGTTGTTATAAAACCATACCTCTAAAACTTTCAAAATGTTGATACAAGCTTGAGGATCAACCTCCCCTATTTTAACCATCATAAAATAGAGGTTTTAATGCATCATAATGCATTCACAACCCAGCAACCTCAAATTGCAACAATCCTCATCAATTTCTCAAGCAATTACCCTTCCACACTAACCGAAACATCATCAAAAGATTCACAAACTTTCACCAACCACAACCTATAGACCTCATCTATCAATTAACATCAATTGCCATCCAAAAACACATTAACATTAACTTTATGCTTCTAGCAATCATTAAACACCCACAACTCCTCAAAAACACATAACTAACAACGTAGGAAATTAGAGATTCATATAGTTTCAGGATTCCATTGTCAAAACCCACTTATTAATATTATAAAACATCAAAATCACATTCCAATACAATCAAGAACATAGCAAATTAGATCAAATTCGAAATCTCATCAATTTCCATAACGAAACCTTAGTTAAACCAATTAATTCCATCATAACTATAAAAACTCTTTAGAAAACACATGTAAAGGACCAATAACTTGGGAATTTCAATAAAGAACCTTGTATTAGAGGAGAAGGATGAACCTCACCTCTAATTGATGACTTTTCCCTTAATTGGATGGATTTGCACAAGAAAACAATGAGAAAACAATAAGATTTGATAGGAAAATCAATATAAAATCATTTGAAATCAAAAGATTAATTAAAATAAGATATTACCTTAATATTTTAAAGAAGGAAATAGTGTTTGTCTAGAGAGAATTGGAGAGAAAATCTTTTGGAGAAAAGTTAGTTACGTCAAATTTGTTTTAAACTTTAATTATCCAATTAATTCTCCACTCCTATTTATTGCATTTTAAAATCATTTAAAATAACCAAATTAAGGGAGAAATTTTGATATTAGACTTTGGGCAAATAGCTCCTTAAAGATTCAAAGTTTTGACCCTTTACATTTTAATCACTAGAAAAATAGATTTTACAATCTTTACATTTTGGTCACTGCCACAAAATGTCTTACTTCCAAAACTCATTTTAAAAAATTGATTTCACCATATACCTTTATATATTAAATAAATATTTGTTATGTATTAATCTCGAAACTAATTCGAATCCTCTAATCTGATTTCCCAAACTATCTATCTGACCTAATTTACATCCAGGCCCAAAATTGGGGCATTACACCACCACCCTCAGGTTGAACCGCTATAGTATGAGAAACTTTCCTCTGACCATCCTCCCTACGCTGAAAATGTCCACGACTGCGCCCACAACCTCTCTATGGTACAACAGCATGTGCAGGAGCCTAACCTTCCCTAACTAACTGCGGACAATCACGCCTAATGTGATCCCATGAACCACAGCTTTAACAAGTACCAAGAGTACCCCAACACTCTCCCGAATGTCTTCTACCATATCTCTCACACTCAGGGGTTCAAGCAAAGGTATTCTGAACAGGCTATCTATGCCCAACATTACTCCCTCCACGTCTCTGATCCAGACAATACCTCTTATCTCTATGCTTCTTGTATCGATCTCTACCAACATCTGACTCAACAGTCCTTTTCCCTCCAGAAGAGCTCATTGATAGAGCAGACAACCACAAATTCTGTTATATGTCCTTAGCTCAGAAAACCATGGCATCAAACTCGATATAATCCGTAGCCAACATGTAAGTCTCCACCTCATTAACCAACCTGTAATGGAAATGGTCGCATCACTGGCGCTTATTAGGATCCAGCTTAGGAGCATAGTGGCTCAACTGAAAGAACTGGATCTCATACTCAAAACAGACATGTTCCCTATGCTCTAAAGCCATAAACTCCATCTTCTTTTTATCTTGATAACAAGATTCCATATACTTATTTTGGAATACAACACAAAAGAACTCCCATGTCACGTCTGCAGGTGCCATACCCGCGATAACAGTCGTCCACCAACTATAAGCATCACCTTGAAGCAATGACACTATACAACCTAACTTACGGACATATGTACACTCCATTTGACCAAGGATCCTTCTCGTGCTAGCAAATCACTCCTCGGCTTCCTTAAGAGCCAAACCTCTAAACTTAGTACCACCCAAGCTACGTAGGCCCTCTAAAGGTAGCCCATTATTCACAGCTATAGGCGCCGGTGTAGATACTTGCACTCCCGCTATAGCTACCTGAATAGCTCCAGTCATTGCCTGGATCAACAGTGTCATATCACCAAAAGCAGGTCCTTGTGGTGCACCACCCTCAACTCTAACACTAGCAGAAGGAATCGATGGAGAAGGAGGCAACTCATCATCTTATCTATCTTCAATACTCCTCATATGAGCTCTCGTTTCTCGTCTCAGTCCCATCAAGCTAAACACCCAACATATCACATATCGAACATAATCTCACAAAATCAAACACCGTGGATACCAAACAAAAAAATCATATATCAACAATACATAAAACAACCATAACACACCTCTCAACAATTATAACCTGGCTCTAATTTCAACAAATGTAACCCCCTTGACCCGGTCTAGTCGTAAGACGGAACCAAGTGAGCTACATTAGGGTTTGCCAAGACAAACCTGGAAGATAAACTTAGAAAATGGTCTATTTTTTATCTTATCTAAATGGATATTTAAGTCCTGAGGTGATCATGCTAGTTATGGTGGAAATTACAACTCAATCGGGCATCAAATTGACATCCAATTGTACGAATTAACGTCGCATGGACTAAAATGAAGTTTTAGATAATTAAGGGAACTTCCTTGAAATTAAAGTTACCAATCAATTAGTTATATTTCATATAAGCATGTTAATTTTTGACTTAAAATAATCATTCAGTCTCATCTAATTGCATGATCAAGATACAGGGACTAGATTGCAAAGAATACAAACTTCAGCATGCATCTTAACAGAAATAATGAACTATGTATCGGTACACCTGTCCTCGTATCGATACGGTCCCTAAAGCAACTCGTACTGGTACAGCAAGTCCCTGTACCGATTCCCTTTTTTTAACTTCAAAACCTTAATTTTCCAATAATCAAAATGTGTATCGATACGGTACCCACGTATCGGTATAATGCTTTAAAAATAAAAGGGTCGTACCGGTACTCAAACTCATGTACCGATTCTAATGTAAAAAATCAAAGGGGTGTATCAATACTCATTTAAGTGTACCAATACTCCTAGGCTTCTTGCCCTTAGAACAGAGTCGTTTCAGACCTTGCGTATTGATCCCTGGGTATTTGTACCGGAACGCGAAGGCCTGTAATGACCTCTAGTTCAAACATATGAACTTTGGCTCAATCTAACATACACCAATCAGCATCTAATCATCATGAAACATCTCAAACATCATTTCCTCAAATGTAAGATCATGGAAACAAATTATACACAACATATCATCACCACATTCAACCCCTATAGGCATGATCTCTACCCAAGCATGCAAATTGTTTCCCAACCCATCAAAACCAAACATTACGCGTCATAAAAGTCTAAAACATCAAACATAACTTGTAATAGGAAGTACCCAAAATAAACCTCCCAATTACAACTTGGTTACATTGCCTTTTATTACTACCATGTATTTGTAAAACCATACATGAAAATGCTTCAATCTTTGGACCTTCCCTTGCTTGCTCGTTGTCCGAAAGTCTATTTCTCTACATTGATGAGAAAGAAGAGTGTAATCTATAAGCTTAGTGAGGGGGTCTCAAAAAAAACTAATCAATGCATTTAGAACCATTTTACATCAAAACTAGTGTATAAGTCTCATGTCAAAACATCTCATGCTTCTATAATCTCTTCAAATATGCATATTTAAATTATTTGCAACACATGTATCATGGAACAAACCTCAATTTAAGCTTCATATGCCAAAGTCTCTAAATAGCAAGCTTAAAGAGCATCTCATGTATAAACCATATTATACAAAATATAATCCATTTCTCATGATACATCATCTCATATATTGGCATTCAAGTGACTCAAAACAAATCTCATTCTATTTTATAAAAACCATATTGGATACACGGATTTTCCAAGTGGTTCCTTCGACCACTTCAAATACATCCTCAACCAGCAGCCCTCAATGGTTATGATGTATAAATTCACCAGCGGGAGAATTGGCACACACTTGACCCCTCGACCGCTGCAATTCTCATGGTGGAGCATGGCACACTCTTGACCGACAGACATGAGGCAGCTTATTATAGTGCACTTTAAACCCTATGGCTAGCCAACTATATCCGATAACATTTTACCTCAGCCACTTGCCAATATACTCAATAAAAACTAGATTAACTTATTGTTTTACATATGCATCAATTCAAACCATTTTCCAATACATTAAACCATGTATTATAGCATTCTCAAAATTCTTTCATAAATCATTTGCTATGCTCAAATCTCATCATGTATAATCATTTGCATCATCTTTCATTTCTAAAACACACATATAACAGTAAGTAATCGAATCTATAAACATGTGCATGAGATTGTATTTTGCAAAACCGAAAACAAGAGAGAGCTCAACCAATACTTAATTTTGAGCTTAGATAAGTGTTTCAAACTTATTCTAAACTCCCAAAACTTATTTCAAACTTTTAATAGCAGCAAAGTTATTCTAAACCTGTTGCGAGAATCACGCTTTCGAAGCTTCTATAACCTCTCCAAAAGCTAAATGGTCCAACTCCCAAGCTTTACCCAATAAAAAATAGAGGATTAATGCACTTCCATGCATCTCTAATTTCCAGCAACCAACAAACATAACATTGCCTCACTAAAAACCGTCAAACGCATTTCTAAACAATTAAAATCATCATCAAACTTTATACAAACAAAGCCCAACCAAAACTTATTGATTTCAACATCTTAACAACACCAATTAACACCCAAAAACATCCTTATACCTCTAGCAACCATACAACACCAAGATCACTTCAAAATCTAACTATTTACAACCTAAAAAAATTAGCAATTCACATAGTTTCAGGATTTCATTAATAAATCACTTCTTACAACATTAAAAACATCTTACTAAGGATCTAAATCAATTAGATTCAATACAAAACAGATCCAAACCTTTTATGCCTTTGAGCTATCTCGAGCTGTTTGGAGCTGAATGGAGTTGAATGGGGCTTGAATGAGCTGAACCAAATTGATTGAGCTAATTAGAGCTAGAATGAGCTTCACTTAGTTTCTGATCTTGTTTGAGCTGCTACGAGCTAAGGTGAGTTGTCCTTCAATCCTCCCCATTGTTTGTGTGGCTAATATGTCCTACAAATAAGAAGAAAACACATAATGAATATGCATACTATAAAGTAATATAATACTTAAAGTAAAGATATGGTTAATCTTAGCTAAGTCATGCATAATGTTACTTAATATGTAAAGTATGGAATATAATGTAACGCTCTAAAATTGGGCCTAGATGTGGACCAGATTGGGTTAATGGTTCAAGAGAATTGGTTTAGGTGATTCGAATAGTTTCGGGAAATACGTTTTGATACATCTTCATACTCCTCAGATGCATCGCAAAAGGACTCAAATGTGCCTCAGTCAAGATGGTGTGCCTCAACTCATCATCTATCGGCACCCCCACCTGACTCTTAAAACACAAAACTCTGTCCTTATTAACCCAAAATACGTTTGATTCCCATCCAAGATATCCTTAACATGCATCACTAACATCTCATCGTATGGTTGCTTCTCTTTAATCATCTACAACATCGAAGGCTTCACTTGCAAATTCGCTAACAACCCGCCATCTCGTGTCACACTTAGCCAGGCAAACGTTGCCCTCAACTCTACTATGACTTTTCTACTCAAAGCATCTGCCACCACGTTAGCTTTTCCCAGGTGATACTTGATCATTAGATCATAATCTTTAAGCAACTCCAACCATCTTCGTTGCCTAAGATTTAACTCATTCTAAGACATCAAGTACTTCAAACTTTTATGGTCTGTATACATCGTACACTTTTCACCATAAAGATAGTGTTGCCAAATCTTCAAGGAAAACACCACCGCAGCCAACTTAAGATCGTGCGTAGAGTAGTTGCGCTCGTGCACCTTCAACTGCCTAGATGCATAGGCGACAACCCTTCCTTCTTGCATCAACATGCATCCCAAATCCAAGTAGGACGCATCACTGTGCACAACAAACTCCTTCCCTAACTCAGGTTGAATCAAGATTGGAGCTTGCGTCAAACCCTCCTTCAACTTGTCGAAAGCTTGCTGCCTAACCTCTGTCCACTCAAAACCCACATCCTTCTGCAACAACTTCGTCAAAGGAGCAACAATCATCGATAAACCATCTACGAAACATCGATAGTATCACGCCAACCCCAAAAAACTATGAACCTCTGATACAGACTTTGGTGGCTTTCAATTCACAATGGCCTCCACTTTCTAAGTATCCACACGAATTCCCTCGGCCGAAACAACATGGCCAAGGAAAACTAGCTGCTTGATCCAGAACTCGCATTTACTTAGCTTGGCATAAAGCTTGTTATCCAACAGAACTTGTAACATAATTCGGAGATGTCGATCGTGATCTTCCTCGGTACGAGTGTACACAAGAATATCATTGATGAACACTACCACGAATTGCTCTAAAAATTCAAGGAATACCTTGTTCATCATATCCATGAACGTTGTCAGCGCATTCTTCAAACCAAATAGCATCACTAAGAACTCGTAATGCCCATAACGTGTGCGAAAAGCTATCTTCGGTACATCCTTATCTTTCACCTTCAAATGATAATACCCCGACCGCAGATTAATCTTAGAGAACATTGTAGCACCCTAGAACTGATCAAACAAATCATCAATCATCGGCAAAGGATACTTGTTCTTAATCATCAACTTGTTCAGTTGAAGATAATCAATGCACATTCTTATTGTGCCATCCTTCGTTTTCACAAACAACACCGATGTACCCCACGGTGGCACACTTGGCTGAATGAACCCACAATCAAGCAACTCCTGCAACTGCATCTTTAACTCCTTTAACTCCTTATGTTCTATACGGTATGGAGCAATCGACACATGAGCCATATTCGCGTACGTCTCAATACAAAACTTTATCTCCCTATCTAGCGGCGAACCAGGAAACTCTTCTGGAAATACTCTTGGAAAGTCACAAACTGTGCGAATATCCTGGGCACGCGCTCCTTCATATTCGGGTTCATAATATATGCTAGGTATGCTTGACCCCCATACTCTAACAACCTTCGCGCCTCTAACAACCTTGGTAAGTTTCAAAGAAACTCGCTTGACCTCAAAATCCACTACAACCTTATGTTGAGACAACCAATCCATACCCAGAATCAAGTCAAAATCGTGAAATGGTAACTCTATCAGGTCCGCTTCAAACACATGCCCTTAAACCATCAAGGGACAACTCCTATACAACTTCTTAGCTACAACCGTCTCACCAAAGGAATTGGTTGCCCACATACCAACATCTAACAACTCAACAGGTAAATCCAACAAACATGCATGCTCGTGCAAAATGTAGGAATACGTAGAACCAGAATCAATCAAAGATAACAATGGTATAGACTGTAAGGTAAAGGTACCTGCGATCATGTTAGTATCATTTCTCCCAACATTGTCAGCAAAAACCCTCGCCGGTCCACCATCCTCTGGCTAAACTGCTATGGTATGTGCTACCACTCTCTGTTCATTATCCCTGCACTGGAAATGTCCATGGCTGTGCCCACGACCTCTTTGCGCTCCCGTAACAGGTACATTAGCCTGATCCTCTCTGGCTAACTGCGGACAATTCCTTCGAAGATGATCCCTTGATCCACAGCTCCAACAAGTGCCCACAACACCCAAGCATTCCTCCAAATTCCTTCGGCTGCATCTCCTACACTCGAGAACTCTAGCATAGTTATTCTGACCCTAAAAACCACGCCCAACACCATATCCTCCACACCTCTGATCCAGACGATACCTTTTGTCTTTATGCATCTTATAAGGATCCTTACCAACATCAGACTCCACACTCTTCTTTCCCACAGAAGAACTCCCTAAACAAACAGACAACCCCAGGTTCTATACTATGTCCTTTGCTTGAGACACCAAGACATCAAATTCTGTATAGTTCGTAGCCAGCATGTACGTCTTTACTTCTTTGATATACCCATAACAGAATCGATCACACCTTTTCCCGCTCTTTTGAAACCAACTCAGGAGCATACTTACTCAACCGAACAAATTGAATCTCATACTCAGAAACATACATGTTTCCTTGCTCCAAAGCCATGAACTTTCTCTTCTTTGCATCCTTGTATAGAGTTCCCAAATACTTTTTCTTGAAAGCCTCGCAAAAGAATTCCTAGGTAACATTGACATGTTTCAAACCACCGATCATAGTTGTCCACCAAATGTATGCATCACCCTAGAGTAACGACACAATACATCCCAGCTTGCGTACATTCGTACACTTTATTTGGCCAAAGATCCTTTCGGTACTCACAAACCATTCCTCAGCTACTTCAGGAGCCAAACCTCTAAACTCAACGCCACCCAGGCTGCGTAGATGCTCTAAAGGTAACCTGGTATTAACAGCTGCAGGCACCAGTGCAGATATATGCACTCTAGCCATGGCCGCCTGGAAAGCTCCCGTCATTGCTTGAACCAACAGTGTCATATCACCAAAAATAAGTACTTGTGGTACTTGAGCCGCACCTCCCTCAACTCTAGCACCAGCAGGAGGAGGAGGCAACGCATCTTCATGTGTATCCACCGCACTACCCGTGTGAGCTCTAGTCTCTCAACTCCGTCCCATACTTGATAATATGACTCTAAACATGATAATGCAACAAAACAAAACAATTAAGCCAGCTCACATCAAGAATCTAAGTTACTCTCATTTAAAAACAAAATCATTTAACTCATGTAATAATAAGGCAATGTGTCCCAAGGTTCAACTCCCAATCATACCACAGATCAAACAGAATTTCACAAATTTAATCACCGTACATGTCAAATAACATTGGCATACAATATCAACCATACAAACAACCATAACCCACCTCCCAACAATCATAATCTAGCTCTGACACCACTAATGTAACCTTCTTGACCCGGTCTAGTCGCAAGACTGAATCGAGCGAGCTACATTAGGGTTTACCGAGATAAACCACAAAGAAGAACATTAAAATGGTCAATTTTTTCCTTTCATCTTAACTAAATGCATTTTTAGGTCCTAAAGTGATCATACAAGTTATTGTTAAACTAACGACTCAATCGGGCATCATTTCGACATCCAATTACTCGAATTTGCATTTTAGGGACTAAATCATATTTTTTTTATTTTTTTATAAATACTTTTTCAAAATTAGAGTTACCAGTCCTCAATTAGTCATGTTACATGCCTTCATGTTAAATCACAACTCAAATTGATCATTCAAACTTATTAAATTGCGTAATTAAGAAACAGGGACCAAAATAAAAAGATTTCAAACATCAGACAACATAGCAACTGAATCAATGGTCAGCATTTCGGTACAGGCGTCCACCATATCGATACGGTACTAAAGAACAAATATGGTCCTCAAGCGTATCAGTACAGCTACTATAATTCAAAATTCTGAATTTCAGTAACTAAGAACCGTATCAAAATAGTAACTCGCGTACTGAAACCTTTCGTATTTTATAACTACGTGTACCGATACGGTTACCAGGTGTATCATTACGGCTAGGCAAATTTGAACAATTTGAGCCGTGACAAGTCACTGCGTATTGACACCCTGAGGAGTCGTACCGATATGGTGAGACCTGTATTGACCTCTAGGTCCAACATATGACACTTTGGCTCAACTTCACACCCTTAATTCAACCTCTAATCATCATATGGCATCATAAACATTAAATCATCAAGCATGGCAACATGGTAAGAGATCATACTAGGCATGGCATAATCAAACATTCACCTAAGAGCATGATTCCTGCCCAAGCATGCTTAATGACTCCCAACCCCTCAAAAACAAGTATAAAACATCATACAAGTCCAAAACAATAATCCAAACTTTTACATCAGGGAATACTTCAAAACACGTCTCCCAAAACAACCCGGTCATATTGCCTTCTTATTAATACTTAGGACATGTAAAACAATACTTTGAAATGCAACGATCTTTGGATTCTCCCTTGCTCACGTGCTGTTCGAGAAATTTGTTTCTCTGCATTGATGAGGAAAAGAGAGTGTAAGCTATAAGCTTAGTGAGGTATTCATAAAAACACTCGTCAATGCATTTGAAACCATTTAGTTCAAATCACGTGTAATTGTCTCATGGCAAAACATCTCATGCTTCTCATGTCATCTAAAAAATGCACATTTAAATCATTTTCAACACATGTATCATGGATTCAATCTCTACCTCAATTTAAGCTTCACTACACAACACCTTTATAACAAGCTTAAAAAGTAACACATGTATAAATCATATTATACAACATAATCCATTTCTCATGATACATTATCTCATATATTGGCTTTCGAGTGACTCAAAACCAGCAACCTTACGTTTCATAAAACACATCGGATACACGGATTTCTCAAGTGGTTCACATAACCACTTTACATACAAACCTCAACCGGAGTAAAGACACACTTGCCAATCTCAACGGTTCAAACTGGAGTAACGAAACATTTACCCACCTCTATGATTTGGATGTATAAATCCACCAGTGGGAGCAAACAGAACATTTACCTACCTCAACCATTGTGGTTCTCATGGTGGAGGATACAGACACTTAACACCCCTCGACACACATGAGGCAAATTTTTATAGTGCACTTTCAATCCTATGACCAGTCAACTATATCCAATAACATTTTAAACATGGCCACTTGCCAATATATTCAATAAACCAACATTACCTCATTGTTTTACATATGCATGAAACCAGTCCAACACAATACATTAAACCATGTATTTTCATATTCTCAAAATACTTGTATAAATCATATCTATTATCAAAAGTAATCATCAATGATCATTTGCAACATCGTTCACTTTTAAAACATGCATAATACAGTGGGTAATAAAATCCATAAGCATGTGAATGAGATTTCATTTTACAAAAACCAAAATCGAGAGAAAGCACAACCGATACTTACTTTCGAGCTTAGATAAGTGTATCAAACTTTATCTAAACTCCTTTTCAAACCTTTTAACAATAGTAAAACAATTTTCCACTCACCATCAATCCAACGCTTGCTTGCCGATGCGCGAATCAAGCTTCGCAACTCTCGCTCTTTCTTCAAAAGGTAGAGGATTCAACTCCCCTACTTTACCCAATCAAAACAGAGGATTAAAACACATCTCTATATCCAAAAACCTCCACCAACCAAGAAACACAACAACACCTCCCACAAATCCTTCAAACACCTTCCTAACTTATCAAGAACACCACCAAACCTTACCTAAACAAAACCCAGCCAACACCTAATGATTCTAACACATTAACAACAAGAAATAACCTAAAAACAACCTTATATCTCCAACAACACCACAACAACTGATCACACCAACCAACTATAAATAACCTAGAAACTAGATCTGGATTCCATTGATTAATCAATCCTTTCAACATTGAAACACATCCAAATTGGGATATAAATCAATTAAATCTGTCACTAAAACAGATCCAATTTAATTTCCAATAATTTTCCAAGAGAACTCAATTTAACTATCAAATCATTGTTTAAATCATAATTCCATAATATAAATCAACAACAAAGGATCAAGAACTTGGTAATTTCATTAAAGAACCTTTAATTAGAGGAGAGAAACAAAAATCACCTCTAATTGCTGATTTCTCCCTTAATTGGCCAAGCTTTAATGAAATCCAAATAGATTTTGCAAAGGAATTTGAAGTAATCAATTAGAAATCAATGAAGATTGATTCATGGAGATTTTGAAGTAGAAACCCTAGTTTGGTTGCTGAGAAAGTTGAGAGGAAAGTAGTTACGTGAGAAAATGTTTATGACAATTAAAATCCTTTTTAATAAATCCACCTTTATTTAATTATAAAATCATTTAAAATTTACTTTAAAATAGCCTAAATTAGAAGAGAAATTTTTTGAAAAAAATTGGTCAAATAGCTCCTTAAAGATTCTAAGTCTTGATCCTTTCTTGATTTAGTCACCAAAACAATTTTGAAAACTTTCAATTTAGTCACTAGACCAAAATGTCTTAAAATCATATCTAATTACCTCAAATTGACTTCACCAAACTACTTAAAATGTTAATTAAGTAATTTAAAACATTTTTCCATATTTTATTTTATCCCAAAACCGATTTTATAAATTTATTTTCTTGAAACCATTCAAATTGCCTAAACCGACTCTTCCGAATCATCTACCCAAACCAGTTCACATATAGGCCCAATTTCAGGGCGTTACACTAGCCGTTAAATCAGTTAAGATGCTTTCTGATGTTTGTAATCTTTGCATTTTGGTCACTGCTTCTTAGTTATGCAATTAAATAGTTTGAATGGTTATTTTGAACTGGGATTTAATGTGAAGGCATGAAATATGAATAATTAAGGATTGGTAACTTTAATTTTGTGAAAGTTCTTGTAAATATTGGAAACTACATTTTAGTCCCGATAATGCGAATTTAGGCAATTGGATGTCAAATTGACGCTCGATTGAGTTGTAGCTTTCACCTTAAACAACATGTTCACCTTAAGACTTAATTATGCCTTTAGATAAGATAAAAAGAAAAAATGGACTGTTTTGATTGTAATTATTTGGGGTTTGTCTCGGTAAACCCTAATATAGCTCGCTTGGTTTTGTCTTGCAACTAGACCGGGTCAAGGAGGTTACATTTTGTGGTATCAGAGCCAGGTTATGATTGTTGGGAGGTGGGTTATGGTTGTTTGATTGATTGATATTGTATGAATATGTTGTTTGACATGTGCAGTGATTGAGCTTGTGAAATTTTGTTCGATATGTGGGATGTTTGGGGGTTTAAATTTGGGGTCACATTGCCTTATTACTACTTGAGTTAAATGATTTTGTTTTTAAAAAAGAGTGAATTGGATTCATGTTGCGAGCTGGCCTAACTATTTTGTTTTATTGCATTATCATGTTTTAGACTCATATTTCTACGTATGGGACCGAGACGAGAGACTAGAGCTTATATGGGTAGTGTGGTTGATACACATGGTGATGATTTGCCTCCACCTCCATCGATTCCTCTTGCTGGTGTTTGTAACCCATCGACCTAGCCTAGTTACCGACATTTAATTAAATATATTTCATGCTTATATGTCTAAAATCAGCTCAATACGATCATCCAATCTCATTCAATTGCATCACCAAGATTCATGGACTAAAACGCAAGAAAACATAACCTTCTTTCCATGACATAAACAGATTAACAGCTACATGTATCGATACAGCCTAACAGCCCCGTTTCGATACGTTGCAAGATGTACTGGTACGCCACGTTTGATTAGGGACTAAACTGCAATTTCAACAATATACAGGGACCTTTCCCAATTTTAAGTTACCAACCTTTAATTAAATATATTTCATGCTTATATGTCTAAAATATGCTCAATACGATCATCCAATCTCATTTAATTGTATCACCAAGATTCAAGAACTAAAACGTAAGAAAACAGAACCTTCTTTCCGTGACATAAACAGCTTTAACGGCCACTTGTATCGATACGCAAGTAATGTATCCATACGGCCTAACAGTCCTATTTCGATACTTTTCACGTTGTACCGGTATGCCACGTTTGATTTAAACATAATTTAAAATTTATCAAATGCCGCATCGATACGGGTTATAGGTGTTTTGGTACATGGGATCCATCCCAAAAAGCATTTTCCAATAGATTAAGACCGTACCGATACCCCTGATCCTGTACCGATATGCTTAAGTTTATCTTGCCTAACTGTACCGATACTCGAACACCCGTACCGATCCTAGGTGCCTGAATTCGCCTAGCTGTACCGATATAGTCCCCCGCGTATCGGTACGCCTGGGTCTGTAATGACACTTTTAGCTGGTTTATCATACATTAAACTATACCAAAACAAACTAACATGCTCGTAACATACATCCAGCATACTCAAGGTTCAAACCACAACAAAGCATCACAAAATCAACATCGATTCATGGCATCTTGCATCATACGTAAAATTATAGGCATGCTTCCTAGAAAACCATTCAAGCAAAACACCAAACTATATACCATTACCAAAATAAAGTCATAAAGGCCATTTACAACTCAAGAGCAGCTAAACAAACTTGCTCAAACAGGGAGTTCAACAAAACATCTCCCAAATAACCACAGAAACCCCCATTGCCCTTATTATTTATAGTCTAGTTCAAACATACTTTGGTTACCAAGTCTTGTACCGATCCCTTGCTTCCGCTGCCTTCCAAGCTTTTAATTCTCTACATTGATGGATAAAGAGAGCGTAGGCACACTAGGCTTAGTGAGGAGTGCTAAAAAAACACCATCAATGCATTTAAAACCATTTCTCAACAACACATTGAAATCTCATTTCATTCATTCTTTAAACATCATTTGAACATTACCATTGAAACATCATGCCTTGAAAACCATGCACTTTTCATCTTTAAAAACCAACATATTAAACCATATGCAATATGAATCATTTACAACAGCAAATTCCATTGCTAGACCTCAATTTAAGCCTTCACATGCATAACAACCATATGCAAAGCTTAAAGAGTTAACGTACAACATGTATCATTAACCAACGGTAAGTTCCATTGCTAAACCTCAATTTAAGCCTTCCCATGCATAACAACCATATACAAAGCTTAAAGAGTAAACATATATAAATCACATTATACGTCATAAACTTTCCAATGATACATCAACAATTATATTGGCTCACAAGTGACCATCAACCAAGTTCATTTACCAAAAGAGTTCATCGGATACACAGATTCAACAAATGTTCTCCCAACACTTCATACATTCTCACCGGCAACACAAGGTTCACACACGGAGTTTTCGGTACACATAAACCCCCCACCGTTGTGACACTCGTGGTGGAGTATTATGTACACCACATAAACCCTCAACACCATTCTTCGGTAGATGTATAACCTACTAACGGGAGTTTACGGTACCATATAACCCCTCGACCGTTAGAGTACTTGGATGGAGTATTCGGTACACCGTATAAAACCCCTCAACATCCAAGGTGACTTATTATAGTGCACTATCAATCCTATGGCCAGCCAACTATATCTGATAACAATTTTAAAACCACATCACTTGCCAATATAATTAACCATTTAGCATTTAGCTCACTATTTTTAACAAGCATTAACCAAACCATTTTTCTAAAGCAACAACCATGCTTTAAACCACAAGTATAATCCATATACCTTCAAGGACCACTTACCATGTGCATCCTTCAGCATTTCATGCTAAAAAACAGTATATCAAATACTTTAAAACATGCTTAAACACAATAGGTAACATGTAAATCAAAATAAGTGCATAAAACCATTTAACACTAGCACGGCAGAGAGAGAAAAACCACATTTACTTACTTCCGAGTTTAAACCAGCGTATCAAGCTAAGTTTAAACTCCCACAAACCACCTTTAAACATTACAAGGCTGGAATCCACATTTTCACTCACCGATACGTAAAACCTCGATTTGTCGATGCGAAAACTAGCGTCCAAAGCCTCCAAAGCTTCACTGATCACCTATGAATCCATCTCCCATGTTTTAAACACATTACAATAGAGGATTAATGCATCTCACTGCATTTATATCACTGCAACAACAGATCCTCATAGACTCTTACATTCACCTCACAATTACCCAACCAAAACAACCGAAAATATCACCTGATCCATTCCAAACACAACTCAACCACAACCTATCAATCTAACATCACATTTATCATCAATTAACACCTAAAAGCAGAACCAAAGCAACCTTACACCTCTAGCAAACACACATCCACCACAACACCACCAAAAGCACAATTCTAACAACCTAAACAATTAGAGATTCAAGATTTCTGGGATTCCATTGATAAAATCGACTTATCAACATCATAATACAACCAAATCATGATCAAGATCAACTAAAAACCCAACAAAACAGATTCATTTCTAATTCTTACCAATTTCCTCCAAAAATCCCCATTAAACCAATTTAATATTAGAAAATCACAAAATCAAATTATAAAACATAGATCAAGGATCAAATACTTGGGAATATCAATAAAGAACCATTCAATAGAGGAGAGAAACGAACCTTACCTCTATTGTGTGATTTCTCCCTCAATTGTTGGATTTAAGCTAAGAAAACTCAAGATTACAATAAGGTTTTGTAAATCAAAGATGGAAAAATCATTTTCAAATCAAGAATATAAGAAATCAAGCCTCTCACCTCTGGAATTTGATGAAAACTTGAGTGTTTGGCTGAAGAGAGGTGGAGAGAAAAGTTACGTAAAAAGTTTTATGAAATTATAACCAACTTTAGATATTTTAATTTCTCTTAATTAACCTTAAAAGCACGTGTTTAAAATGTCTAATTGATGAGAGAAATCACCAGCCAAAAGTTGGTAAAATAGCTCCCTAATGATTCTAAGAATTTGACCCTTTTCAATTTAGTCACCACTAAAAACCAGTTTTCAAAAATTGCATTTTGGTCACTAACAAAAATGTCACACCTCCAAACCTTATTTTCAAAATTGATTTCACCAATCTTAATCATATATTAAAAGATAATTTTTAACCATTTTCCATATTTTTATCTTACCAAAAAATATACGGTCCCGAGTCCAACCCGAATCTCTAACCCTATCCACTGGACCGTCTAATAAGCCTCAAAATCGCTAGGCCCAAAACCGGGGTGTTACAACTCTCCCCCACTTAAGAAATTCTGCGCGGAGGTAACAAAAGCAGAAACCGCTCCCACAACTCTGACTTACATTCACACTTGGCTTCTTAACACTGTGGTGTCTCCGCAACACCTTAACAAGGCCAACCATTATACCACGCAGAACCCTACTGCTGGCAACAAGGACCTCCACCGGATCCTTCACACAAGATAACTAAGATCTCAACACAATGCCTTTCATCGGCACAACAAGCGAGGGAATCCATTTGATACCTTAACAACCCCATCACATAAAACATATCATGGAACCCCTCCAACACATGAGATAACCTCAAACTATAAGCAACAGGACCCACACGCCCAACAAACTCGTATGGTCCGCAAAACGCATCACCTTGTTCCAAGGCGATACCATCATGATCATCCGACCATCATCAACACATTTTAAAACACTACGCCTCAAATTCGCGTAGAATTTCTGACGATCTGATACTGCACTCAAGCGCTCACATAACAACTTCACCTTCTCACTGGTGCCTTCCAACACATCAGACATAGGAACATGCATTCCCTAGTTTCAACCCAACACACGGGCATACGGCACCTCCAACCACACAACGCCTCGTACGGTGCCACCTGCATGCTTGTCTGATAATTGCCATTAAAATAAACTCTACCAAAGGCATGTGCGTTTCACACTTTCCCTGGAGCTCAATGTTACATAACCCAACTTATTATTCAAAACCTGAATTCCATGCTCTATCCCGTCACCCAACTGGGAAAGATATGAAGTACATACACTCAAGCTCAAGCAACATCTCCAGAACCTTGCCGTAACGCACAGATCTCTGTCCAAAATTATGGACTCAAGCACACAGTGCAACCGTACTAACCCGGTAAAACACAAATCTATCATCTATCCCAAAACATGCATCACAAGCATAGCCACAAAGGTGCGCACACTTCGTAACCCAATCAACAACCACCCAAAGGAAATCTTTTTTGGTCGGTGTCAAAGGCAACCCAGACACAAAATCCATGGTGATTCTTTCACACCTCCATTCTGGTATCCTCAACGGTTGCAACAACTTGAAAGAAAACTAATGCTCAGCTTCCACTCGCTGACATACCATGCATCGAATAACAAAATCAACCATATTTTCCTTTAGACCAACCCAATAACAATCCCTTTTCAACCCATGATAAATCTTGGTTATATCGGAAGGCGTATCACAGGAACTGGCATGCGCCCACATCAAAGCCATATACCTCAACTTAACTTCAAGAGACATCACCTTCCGATCTTTAAAACACAACACCCTATCACCTTTATCATGAAAATCCATCGAATTTCCTTCTCCCAATAACCTGAACATGCGGTACTGATGCATCACTACACCGTTACCTTCCTCTAATCAACTATGACCATAATGAATTCACTTGCAACTCGGCACCTAGCCTTCATCACGCATCATACCCGACCGCATAAACAACACCCTTAACTCCACCGTAACCCTCACAAACAAAGCATCGACTATAAGCTTAGCTCGGATGATATTCAACCATCAAACTATAACTCTTAAACAAATCCAACCATCTAGGTTGTCAAAAACTTAAAACATCATTCATTTTTTTCTAACCACGCGTGATCCGTGTACACGAAACATTTCTTATCTTAGAATTAATGTCTCTAAAACATTTAAAAAACCACCATCGTGGCAAGCCTCACATCATGCGTAGGACAAAAGCGCTCATGCACCTTTAACTATCTAGATGCATAATCTATAACTTCACATGCAACACTACAACCTCAACAACTCTCGATGCTAAGAACTGGATCTAACCAACCTACAAACTGCCAATTCTAACCTTGGTCGCTCAAGAACTAGAACAAGTCAAACTCCCAAGAACCATATTACCAAAACCACCTTCATACACTACCTTACCTATACCATCACTCCATTGATTTATGATCAGTCATCCGTAAATGTGAACATATGTATGCATGATCACTTATATGCCCTCGTAGATGTCTATGTGTATATATGCAAAACCTCTAATGTTATGCTCAAATGTGTGTTGTACTGACATATTTACATATATATATATATAAGTGTGTTTGCATTGTGTATGTTTATCTGTTCACACTTACTAATAACATTCTCAAAACCAGAATTCCTAGCAATATACCCAAAACTCTTACTTCCCAAACAAAGAGAAACATTCACTTTTCCACACAAAAATCTACTAAACCATCCATACTTATCAATCACAACCCTTCTCAGTGCTTCTGTACACAGAAAGACCATCAATAAACACAACAACCAACTGATCTAAAATTCATAGACTACCTGACTCATCATAACTATGAACACGAGCCATGCATCAGTTAACCAAAACGGCATAACCCCAAAATGCATACTGCCACAACACCTACAGAAGGCAAATCTAAACACCAACACATCATTTACCTTTAATAGATAACACCTGGACCCAAGCCAAACTTACAAACCACTGAACTATCCCTAAACTGATCAAAAGAACATCAACTTGTTTAGCTACTCTGCATCGTGCCATCCTCTTTTCTCTACAACAACACCGATGTAACCCCCGACAAAATACCGAGCCTAACAAAACCTTGATTAAGCAACTCTCTCGAGTCATGCAAAGGGAGCAATAGACACTGGAGCTACGTTTTTATACAACTCAATGTCAAACTTGACCTCTCAATCTAATAGAAAACCTGGCCATTTCCTCGAAAACACCCAGGAACTCACATACCGCACGAATATCCTGAGCACGTACTTCCTTTGACTCTGGATTCATAACATAGGCTAGGAATAACTTGCAACCAAGGATCTATCAAATGACTCGCTCCTAGCACCGAAACAATATTAAACAAGAATTTAATATCCTCGTCCGTGAATACCACCTCGTAATCATCAACAAGTTTCAAGGAACTTGCTAGGATCTAAAACCAGCCACAACTCCCTGATCCAGCCACTAATTCATACCCAGAATCACATCAAAACCTGTGGAGCAGCAACTCTAACAAATCAACCGCAACCTCAGGATTTAAACCACCAAAGGGCATTTTCAAACATCCTTCCCGCAACAATAGCCTCACCGGAGGAACTAGCCCCCTTGCATTCTCACAACCAACACCTACAAGAAGATCGTTCAAACTACAATTCATACATCCATCAACAAAAACAAGCATAGGGGTTCACACTCTACATATCAAATGCGGTAATCCTACCTCATGAGATCACGTGATCCACATACCCAACATGCATTAAATATTTTTCTAGTCTGGATACTCTGACCCTACGGTCCTCACCCAGCACTGTCATCACCTTGCCTCAATTTAGGGTGATATTTTTTATCACACCTCTTTAAACTGAACATTACTGGAACCAGAATCTGTAATTTTCTTGCCAAAGCCAGAACCTCCCACACAAAACCAATAACCCAGGTTATGCTCGATGTACTTTGCCTGTGTACCAACACGTCGAAAATGGTGTAGTCGAAAGCCAACATGTACACTTTAACACCCTGCTCTAACTCATAACAAAATCGGTCACAATGATACCTCTCTACCAATACCCATTCATGAGCATATCGGCTCAACCGAACAATTTGTACTATAAACTCGGCCACATACATACAGCCATGAACTCTCGTTCTTTTTTATCCAAGTTTCTAAACCCCAAACATTTCTACTTAAAGACAGCATGGAAAGACTCCCAATCCACCTCATGGGATTCCATGCTCGCAGATGTAGTTGTCCACCAACTAAAACATCATCATGCAACAGAGATTCAACACATCCTAACTTACAGGTACCCATACACCCATTTGGTCCGAACCCAGATAACATTGGCCATCTTAATCTCGGATGCCTCGAGTGTCAACCCACGGTACTCAAATCCTCCTAAAATACAGAGATATTCCAACGACAACATTGTTTGCCCAACCGCCAGTGCAAACACATGCACTCCAGCAACAATAGCTTAAAAGCTCAAAACATCGCCTATAGCAAGGCACCATATCACCCAACAGTGGCTCATCCGACACAGGTGGTACATACTTTAGGGTGACAAACCCCCTAGGAGACACAACACCCACCTCACAAGCTGTCCAAAGGCAACAGCATCACGCTAATTCTTATTTCTCCTCTTGGTTGATCATAACACATTTTCTAAGGCATGATAATCATTTCAAAACAAAATTAAATTAGGCCAGCTTCAAGCAAGGATCCAAGACTTCCATTTTAAAATCATAACATTTTAGACTATAATAATAAGGCAATGGGTTTCCCAAATTTTCCCCCAACATGGCATAAAGCAATCAAAGTGCATTTTACAATCACCGTGCATAGAAAACAACAGAGTTCAACTCACAATAAAATCACATCAATCATACCAACCTCCAATTTATCACAAACCTGGCTTTGATAACACCAAATGTAACCCCCTCGACTCGGCCTAATCATAAGACCGAACCGAGCGAGCTATATTAGGTTACCAAAGTAAACCGGAAAGATGAAACCTAAAACGCGTCTATTTTTTTTCTTTTATCTTGTCTAGATGCATTATTACTTTCCTACATGTACATACTATTCACATGTGAGAACTCATCTCAATCGGGCATCGATTCGATGTCCAATTGGACATAAACACAAATTAGGGACTAAACTACAATTTCAGTAGTATACAGGGACTTTTCTGAATTTTAAGTTACCAACCTTTAATTAAATATATTTCATGCTTATATGTCTAAAATCAGCTCAATACGATCATCCAATCTCATTCAATTGCATCACCAAGATTCAAGGACTAAAACGCAAGAAAATAGAACCTTTTTTCCATGAAATAAACAGCTTTAACAGCCACCTGTATCGATACGCCACTAGACGTATCGATACGGCCTAACAGCCCCATTTCGATACATTGCAAGTTGTACAGGTACGCCACGTTGGATTTAAACATAATTTAAAACTTATCAAATGTCGTACCAATACGGGTTACAGGTGTTTCGGTACACGAGATCCATCCCAAAAAGCATTTTCTAGTAGCTTAAGACCGTACCGATATCCTTGATCCTGTACCGATACGCTTAAGCTTATGTTGCCTAACCGTATCGATACTCGAACACCTGTACCGATCTCAGGTGCCTGAATTCGCCTAATCGTACCAATACGGTCCCTCGCTTATCGGTACGCATGGGCCTGAATGTCACTTTTAGCTGGTTTATCATACATTCAACCATACCAAAACATCCTAACATGCTTCTAACATACATTCAATCATTTTATTCATTTCAATCAATTCAGTATTTTACTCCACTTTGATTAATTCAGACATACTAATAGTTTTTCGTAAATTTATTTTCGAAGATTTATTCATAATTCAATAGAATCCAAGTACTTTACAATCTCGAAGGTTTAAGTCTTGTTACCATAACTTTCCAAGTAATTCGAGGTTTTCAGATGAATCTGTTGTTTTACCATATTACTGTAGATTTCTAGATCGTTTTCATTGTTAGGGGTATTTTAGTATTTCTTTTGCCTCAAGAGCATTTTTGTCATTTCTTAACTTAGCATTTCAGAAGTTAGATCATTAACAGACATAACCAAATTTAAAGTATAACAGTCTTATCATTTATTCTTGGATCTTAAAAGTTCTTACAGTCACCTATCTTCCTAACCGAGCATTTTAGTCTTGACTGGTTTACTATCTTTTTCCCCAAAATCGATTAGACCTTAACATAATTAACCACATGCTTAAACATGATCATGCAAGCATTTATTGGATATCATTATGCTTCATAAAGTATACAAGAGATAGTAACATTACCTCAAATCTGTGCTACATCGACCAACCCATGGTACTTTATTCGATCGTTCTTAACTTTGAATTCGACATCCCACGGCCTCCAAGATTCAAAGATATTTGAATACCTTCAATTAAACAAATTATAAGATCAATCTTTAATCACATTGCTCTTAACTGAATAAATAAATACATAAGCAAGTTTTGTTCAAGGTCAGAGTCGGAGGCTTTTGTGTTAAAATTTTGCAAAACGGACTTCAAAATCGAACTCAGGATGTCGAAAAACGTAAAATAGTGGTTTTCAGAAAATTTGACTTTTTAGTCAAAGTTAACGCTAACGTCAGTAGTCAACACTGAGGTTAACGATCAACTGGTCAAAGGTCAACCAGGTTGACTCAGGCGAGTTGATTCACTAAGTTAACTCAGATAGGTTGACTCAATCAACATGTTAATGGGTCGGGCAGATAGGTTGAGTCTAGACTCGGGTTATTGGGCCTTAATAGGCCAGCCCATTCTCGGGTTGAGTCTAGACTTGGGTTAACGGGTCGGGTAGACGTGTTGAGTCTAGTGGTCGAAAATCACCTTGGGCAGTGTGTACCCCTCACGCGCCGGCCCAAACAGGCTAGAAAATGCCTCTAACGAGGGCCGACACTTCAAACAACCCAATAATAGTCATAACTCAGCCAAAACTCAACCAACATGCCATAAATTTCAACTAAAATAATATGGAAACTCACCCACTTACCAAAACGGACGGACACCGGTGAAGCTCGAACGACGTCAAATTGTTGAACGACGACTAGGGGTATGCTCACCTCGACGTGCGAAGTTTAGCCAACACTTTCGTGCCTCGAACGGACGGTTCAACGAACCTTCAACTACGATTTCTCAAAGATTGGAATGGCAGTTCGGCGTGTGGTTTGGGGGTTTTAATCGGGGCATGCCGGTGATCACAATGATGGCGACGGTGCACGACACCGACGAGCGATGGAGGAGATCAGAAAATGAACGAAGGGGGATTTTAGGAGAATTTTAGATAAATTTCTAGAGAAAGTTATCGTTGTTTGATGCTTTTTCGGTAGGTGAAAGGTCATTTCATCTTTTATTATCAGTCTTCATATAACCGAATCAAAGGCTTAAAAAAAAATGAAGCAATACAAGACCAAGAATTTCCTTGGCCCAAATGGTTAAGGCATGGTTTCATTAGGCTAAGGGTCGTGGATTCACCCCCCCTCGCCATTATATCCTTTTTTTTTAACTCAATTCCATATATATAAATCTCTAGACTTGAAAGTCGAGTACTTTTCAAACCATTTCAGTATGAAAGCAAGCAGATCATTACCTATACGAGGCAATGGAAAAAAAATTTAAGAATCGTCAATCCCCTTTTTTATCTCTTAGTAGAGAAAATAAGTAAAAAAGTTTTGAGTTTCGACATTATCATACTTGTACTCTGTTCTCCAACTTAATAATCACATCATGTGTTTGAATACGACCATTTAGATCCAATAGGTGAATCGATAAACAACACAGTAGATACTAAAATTTGTATAAAAATTGAACCAATTCAAAAGATATCAAACAATATATATATATATATATATAAGCAAATTTAAATGGGAAAAGAAAATCAACCTTTGGTCCAAGCACATGGATTTTTCTTGAGGCCAAGAGAATTATTTGTAGTATTGGAAGGACCAACACCAATAAAGTTATTTCCAACTGAACTGCAACCCGGTACTGAACATAACCTCAATTTTAAACATTTTTGGTCAATATAGATGACCTTTAGTAGGTTCAGAGATTTGGACTTCAATATCCACAATCTATTTCCTTGAGATTATTTGTTTTAAAGGTGAAACCGAAAAAGGAACTAACCTTATGTTAGTCAAATTGTGTTGGGTTGATTCATTGAATTATTTTTGGCTTCAACAAAATAATAGAAAAGACTTCTGCCAACAATTGGATCAACGTCGATGTATCCAGAAAATTGGCTGAAATCAACATTGAGTTGTCCGGGCATCAAACCAATTTGATCATTCAAATGGTATCCAATGATACCAACAAATATGAAATAATAAATGCTATTGAAGAATCCCCAAAACCCATTAAGACACTGCTAAAATGTTTGATTATTTTGATGGATTGATTTACAATTATGCAGTGAATTTATATTCCAATTGGATTATTCAAATAGTATCCAATGATACCACCAAATATGAAATAATAAATGCTATTGAAGAATCCCCAAAACCCATTAAGAATTGATTGAAATATCTCATTACACTGCTAAAATGTTTGATTATTTTGATGGATTGATTTACAATTATGCAGTGAATTTATATATTGGAATTTCAGTCTTCCTTTTCTAATTCATTTCGGTTCTAATTAAACAAAATGTTGTTGGAACAATGCCTATAGACAAGTAAATTTAATGTTATCATAACTTAAATTTATTTTCATTGTTTAATTTTGTTTGCTTGACAAGAAAATAATCCCCCTCAATCACCATCTTCAATTTGTATCCATTTTAAACGAATCTAATTATTTTATTGAAACATCAAGCATTCATTTGTTATGAAATATCTTTTTCAAGATGAACACTTACACTGGTTCATTTTAATGGATGGTCAAAGTTATGGCATTCC
Source organism: Hibiscus mutabilis (assembly GCA_019671005.1). Lineage (NCBI taxonomy): Eukaryota > Viridiplantae > Streptophyta > Magnoliopsida > Malvales > Malvaceae > Hibiscus > Hibiscus mutabilis. The sequence continues at coordinate 86,777 of JAGYYJ010001419.1, forward strand.
AGAGCTATATCTTTAAAAGTTTAATAATTAAATGGCATGTTTTACTTTTCATAATTGGTAAAGCGGGTAGAATTGATAAGAATTGAACCCAAATTATCTTCTCATATACCACCCCTATCTAAATGCACCTAAATTATTGAAATAATGCAATGAGAATCTAAATTATTGAAACATCAAAGAAAGTCCACATATGCAATGGGAATTTTATAGGTTTCATTAGTGATCTCATGAGATTAAGTAGGGTTGAACACTAGATCCAGATGAGTGGAGTGGAGTGAAAAAAAATCGTGTTAATTGAATTTATAAGTACCATTTTATCTTTGAATGAATCTGCTGGATCTTGTTGCACCGCAAATCAGAGGTATCTTGTTTTTATGGTGATGGCCCATGTTTATATTTTCAAAGTCCAATTTTAAGTCCTAGGGTGTCTTGTTTGAATTTCAAAGGTTGTGTAGGATAATGCCAATATTCGGGAGGGTTTAGATCGTGTTTTTCTTTCTCTTTTTTAAAGTTGGTATCCTTTAATTTTGTAATATTAACTATGAGGTCTTTATTATCAATAAAATCTAATCCACTTAGTAAAAAAGATTTTTTTTGAATAAAAACCGGGTCTCATTCAAAACCCATTTCGTACCTAAACTCATAAGATCAAGTTCAAGCATTGGAAGGAAGAAAAGAGTGCTCTTTCTTCTTATTAATAATCCATTATTTTACAACTTTCAAACATCATCGGTTATCATACTCCATGCAATCAAAAACCACCCCAATACTAACTCACTAACAAGCCAATAGATTATGTCCACCCACTTGAACCTATAATGCCAACCACTCAGCAACTCAAAAATAAATTAGCACCTACAACCCCATAAAATTATAATAACTCAGCATCGAACCATAACAGATTACGCGCCCTTTCCATCCCATTTTTCGCCAACAAATCCGCTTCTGCATTCAAATTCCTATCTACCAACTCAACCTTCCAACCAAAGGAATTACATAAATTCCAAACCTCCATAATTTCCCATTTAAACGGCATTGGAGCAACCTGTGGAGACATGAACCAATTGCAAGCAAGAGAGCTGTCCAAAACAAAAATAATCTTTTTAGTAGACAATTTGAGATTCACCTTACAAATCATACCGGCTTCAATGATGGCCAATATCTCGGTTGAAGTTGCATCCAAGACCCCCACTGATCTCGAGAACTTCGTCAATACCTTGCCATTATAATCACGAAGCACTCCTCCTATCCCCGCCTCTCCAAAACTACTCATTACGCACCATCAACACTGAAAATGAGCTTATCAGCAGAAGAAAAAAAATCTGCAACGGGGAGTGTTCTTTCTTACCACCTCTTGACAATTCACAAGTTGAAGATTAGCTAAGAAGTAACTTTCTGAAATAAAAATATCAGGCCAATTGCTTTGACACCATCTGAAAGTTCTTAACTGTGAAACTTCGAACAATTGGTCTTCGCTTACAGATTTGTTATTGAAAACGGAGTCGTTTCGGTATAGCTAAATTGACCAGCAAATGCTGAAAAACGCCACACACCAGATTGACTTCGAAGAAGGCTTTGTGACACCTTCGGACCATAATAGTAATAAACTTCTTATGGAACCTGGAATAACAAAACTAACATTCCACATTGCACACCATCTCAACCATAATCTCCAACTAGTTTGGCACGAAATAAATAAGTGCATCACTGTTTCATCTTCTAATCCGCACAAAGGGCAGTTCTGATCAGAAATTACTGCTACCCCTTTGCGGATCATGTTCGCTTTTGTCGATATCCTGCCACGAGCCAGTCTCCAAAAAAATTGTACTTTCGGTGGAATGAACTTATGCCAAACAAGCTTCCAACAATCATCTTTGCTTTTATCTAAAGCAGAAACTACTTCGCAGTATTTCTTCGAAGTATAAAAACCACAACTATTCCCCAACCAGCAAACACTATCACAAGAGAGTGAAGATGCCGAACACTTCCGCAAAGTAGACAAAATTTTTTCCCACACCTAAAATTCTCAATCAAATAAACTCCTTCTGAGAGTGATATTCTATCGCCATCCACCTGAATCTTTAACCCTAAACTTGCAAACTTTTCCTTCTTTTTTACAGCTAATGCATACACACGAGGAAACATGGCTGATAGCGATAAATCTCTCGTCCAGCAATCAAACCAAAAATCGATTAATTTCTCATCTCTAAGAACCGGGCAAAGCTTTTCTGTAAAAGTATCCGAAGTGGTATACAAGGGTCTCAGGATATTCTTCCAAACCCAAGACAATTGCTTCTGATTTCTTAAAGGTGGTAGTAACGCTGCACAATTAGGATAGTACTTGGCTTTGATAACTCTTCGCCACAAATAGTTAGTTTCATTGCTGAATGTCCACGAACATTTGTTAAGGAGGGCGCGATTTCTAACTTTTAGATCCACAATACTGAGACTTCCATATCCTCCCAACTTACCCAATGAATGGGTATGCCTTCAACTTTTCCCCAAATAAACTTTGCGATTAGTTTATTGAGAGAGTTGCTTACCGAAGCTAGCATATGAAAAAGAGAGAAAATAGAGCGGCAAACTACAAAGAACAGATTTCACCAAAATTAGGCACCATGCTGGTGATAAATGGGAACTCTTCCAACTTGCTAGCAGACTCTGAAACTTTTGTATCACTGGATTCCATAACGCCACAGTTTTTTCCAACACTAAGAGGTAAACCCAAATAGTTGGTGGGGAAGGAACTCATGGAACAATTGATAGCATTTGCTAAGCCTTGCAGGAAACTACCATCCACATTGATTCCAAACAATTTGGTTTTCTTTAAATTTAATTTCATCCCTGACACCACTTCGAATACTCTGAGTATTCTTTTAATGTTAAGAATTTGTTGCTCTTTGGCCTCCGAGAAGATGATCAAATCATCCGCGAACTGAAGGTGAGAGATATTTAGATCACCAACTCCAATTTCGATTCTTTTGAAGAGACCCTCGCCCGTGGCTTTTGTTAGCATTGTACTTAAAGCTTCTGCCACAAGATTAAAAAGAAAGGGAGATAGTGGACAACCTTGCCTCAATCCTTTTTTGATTCGAAATGGATTAGAAGGAGAGCCATTAATAAGGACTGCCATTGATGTCGATGAAATGCACGCTCGAATCCAATTGCACCACTTTTGCCCGAAACCCATCTTTTTTAGAACAAACATTAGAAAAGGCCACTCAATGGAGTCATGTGCTTTTTTAAAATCAGCCTTGAATACAACCAATTCATCACCCCTTCTACGAGCCAAATCTACCAATTCATTGGCCACTAAGGAGCAATCTATGATCTGCCGCCCCTTGATAAATGCAAACTGGTTTTCACCAACCACTTCTCCCATGAAGCACAACAATCTTCTGGCTAGAAATCTTGCCAGAATTTTGTGAACACTCCCAACAAGGCTAATAGGCCTAAAATCATCAATTCTCTCCGGCAATTGAATCTTTGGTGTAACGACCCAGATTTTGGGTTAACGAATTGGGTCATGGACTGAGTATTGGGTTTTGGGTTCAGGGCCCAATTAAAAATGTGTATTTGGTTTAGGGGTAAGAAGGGGAAAAGAAATAAAAAGGAAAAGGTTGTTTGAATTTTAAATAGGGAGTGGGTGGTTGAAAAGAGAGAAAAGAAATGATGGAAGAGAGAGAAAAGGAAAAAGATGAGAATGGCGGGAGAGAGAGAAAAGAAAGAAAAGTTGGGGTGAGAATTTCAAACTCTGATTTACTGAGATCTAGCCTTTTGATCGTGATACCTTCATCGCATTGTGTTCATCTCGTCGAGACCAATATCACCGTCGTCAGAGTTGCCGTCGGAGGAGGTGAGAGAGAGAAAGTTTCAGGTGGTGCTGTTCAAGGGGGTTAGAGGGCTCGAATCAAGAAACGAAGGCCACTACCGAGTTCACCGGCTTAAAAATAGTCGGCCGGTAAAGTTTGGTCGCTGAAAGCCGACGGAGCTCCATCACGCGCCCCCACATACCGCCGCTGCGCGTGGGCGTGGCCCTGCTCTAGGGGACCGAGTCACCCGAGTTGACTCAGCCCAACTCGGTCGAGTCAGGCTAAGTTGACTCAGCCCAAGCCCAGCCGCGCCGAACACCGCCGCCGACAGCCGTCGTTGACCATTGAACGACGTCGCCGACAGTTGTCGTTGACCATTGAACGCCGCCGTTGACCGTTGACCGATGTTAACTTTTTCCTAGGGACCCTACCCTAGGGTTTCTCGACGTTGCAGATCTAATGGCGCAGTCTATTTTGCCAAATTCGAACCCGGTAAGCTATTTTTACGTGTTTGGCCCTTCGCTTGGCATATGAGGTGTATAGAATTTAAGTGTTTTCGTAATTGTCGTTATGCGAGGATTAATCGGGTCGGTTATCGGATCAAGTGGAATATTCGAGAAGCTAGGATGAGGATTTTAGCGATGTCAGCATAAGGTTAGTACACCTCGAACTCCGAAACGTTTAATGAGCATCATAAGTGTAATTGCCTTGCATGTTAATGGTTGCAAATTAGGAGATGAGTAATAAGCATGTGATGATGTGGATATTCGAGGCATGATAATTATTGAGAATGTTGAGACTGTTATGAGCTTTAGAGACCGTATAAGATTGTCTGGATATTCGTATGATTACCTGATTTATGATTGCTATATGGTGATGTCTTGTGTGCTAGTGGAATGAATTAATATGTTCGATTGAATATTGGTTAGGGGCGGTGTTGATAAATATTCAATTAAATGCTTAAAATCATTAATTAATAATAAATGATTTAAATGCGCTAGTAACAAACTATAATGACTTTCATAAGCTTTAGGCTTAGAATAGGGCCTCGAAATTAATATTGATGTTGCCAGGCTTAATGGACTAGTACCGATAAATACTCGATAAATTGCTTATGAAACCGGTAATTAACACTAATTGGTTTAAAGGTCAGTTTGAGATGGAAATCGATGAATATGACTAATAAAGAGGTTATTACTATAATCAATGAAATAATGTGGATTATTGGAAATAATTAATGGGAATGAATTATATTACTCCTACATAAAACGTAGCAATTCGGTAATGCTTGATTGGTTGTAATAGCAACGATAGGGACCCGTGGTGGGTCGTGTGATGGTTGTGTGCCAGGTAGGGCACTTGTATGGATTCATGGTGGATCATGTATGGTTACATGCCAAGTAGGGCACTTGTTTGGTTAAGAGTTTTTGTTTGGTGGGATCCGGATACCCAATGAGTGAGTGTTGGAGCACATGAAGGCCACTCGATGTGAGATTTCAGGTGATAAAATGAAGGCCATCCGATGAGAGATTCCGGGTGATGATACTTGCTCGATGCGAGATTTTGAGTATACTGCTCGATGTGAGATTCTGAGCATGGGTGGGTCTCCCAGTGTCGGGTGACATTGGGCCCCACTCCTGGTTTGTTTATCTATATGTTTATGTTGTTGAGATGTTGTTTGTTCTATGGCATGTGTTTAGGCGATTATGGTAGCGCCACATGTTTGTTTATCTTTCCTTATTGCTCGTACTAGCTTGCATGCTTGCGTTTATGATTAGCATGAAGTATAGTAGAGTAGATGTGTACCACTGAGCTTTGTAAGATCAGTGCTCGGAATCGTTGTTTCTGTGCGTAGGTTAACCTTTGGATCGTGGAGCACTATCAGATCGTGATTCTAGCACATGGTGATCTTCAGAGTATGATATTTGAGTCTAGTGGGCTATGTGTTCATAGGACCTTACTTGTGGAGTCTGTAATTATTATTTGAAATTGTATTATTTAAAATTATACCTTTAAATGTTTTAAATTTAAATTGGAGCTCATTTATAATATTTTATTTACTTATATTTATTTATTTTGATCGTTGGTTTTAAATGTTTTTGCAACTTGATGGGTTGATCCTATTTGAAAAGAAAATTTTAGGGTTTTGAGTTTGGGCTTGAGGCTCAAATGTGACATCCGATGTTACATTTGGTAAAAGAGAGATGAATGAAAAATTCAGCTGTTCTTTCTATGCCCTTTAACTGCATGGAAATCATTAAAAAAAGCCACCACATCTCCTTGAACCAAATCCCAATACTTTTTTTGTAGAAACAGAGGTTGAAGCCGTCGGGACCAGGCGCGCGAGAACCATCCGCAGTGGATATCGCTTCCTATATCTCATCCTTTGAAAATGGCCTTTCAAGCCAATCTGCAGAGCTCTTAGAGATGGAACTTAGATGACAGTCCCACTTTCGAAGTTTCAAAGTCGAACAACATGAAAAAGGCAGACTTGAAGTGATTTTCGAATGCTGCTGCGATATTAACAGGTTCAGTAAGAACTTTATCCCCCACTTCAATTTGAACAATCAGATTTTTCATTTTGCGGGCAGTGGCAGTGAGATGAAAAAAGCGCGTATTCATGTCGCCTTCTCTGAACCACTTCAGTCTGGACTTTTGAAGCCAATCTCTTTCCTCCCTTTTATACATCTTCCATAACTGAGATCTTAATGTTGAAGCCTCTTCTAGCGCCCCCTGATGAGCAGTACCTTTGTATACGTCCATCTCCAGCCCTTGTAACTTTAATTCCAGAGCCGCAATGGAGTCACGATTATCCATTTTCGTGTTGCTTAGCCAAGCTTTGGACTGCAACTTGCATTCTTTCAAAACATTACTTATGCCTTTACCGCCCATCCTACCGCAAGTAGACTTAATAATGCCCATATACCCAGTCTCATCGGACCATGAAATGAACCACTTAAACGGCCTGGGACCACATGACTTAGAAACACTCGACAATTCGATTGGACAATGATCAAACAAACTCCTAGGCAAAGCGGATTGAATTAAGTTAGGCCATAACAAAAGCAACTCAGGAGAAATAAAGAACCTGTCTATTCTGCTGGCCTGAGGTGGATCTCGACCAACAAACCAAGCATAAAACCCCCCGTTTAACGAGAGATTGATGATATTCAAATCATCGATGAATTTAGCAAAATTTGCCGCGGCTCTTCTGTTAAAACCTGTTCCTTTTCACTCGCAGCTAATATCAAATTAAAATCTCCTCCCATCAAAATCGGCACTTGAAAACTGGGCAAACATAGAAGGTCTTCCAATCTTTGCTTGGTATACCACCGTGATTAAGTCCATCGCGAGTCACTGGGGGAAGGTAATACAAGTAGATGATATTGCGGAGTCACGCGAAATAACGGATAGCGGTCGGTCGCGGCGATAACGGCCGATATTGCCGGGGAAGAAGAAGAAGAGCGTGGCTGAGTTTAAAATTTTGGAAAAAATGGGTAAACTACATAGGGCGACACTAAACTTTTTAAATATTTTAGTTTGGCCTCAATACTTTAACCCTCATTCAAATTGATCCCTTAAACTTTCAAAACTTTTTGATTAAGCCTTTAAATTTCTATTTTATCTCAATTACATCCTTAAGATTTATTTTTTTTGTTAAATCTAGTCCTTAAACATTATATTAATTTTATTTTCCTTTTAGTTAATAATAAAATTAGAGTATATATTGAATATAAGTATTAGAAAAGAAAATCAAATAAATGAGAATAAAGACTTATATTTAATGTGGTATAATTGTTTATTAATAATATTATAACTATTTAATTTTTTATAATATGTTTATTGTTTATTATTAGTTTTTATAATATGTTTATTTAATTTTTATTATTTATTAATATTATTAATTATTTTTTATATTAATATTTATTATTTTTTGTTTAGGTTTATTCACATGTTTAGTCCTTTTATTAGTGCACATTGTTTATTTAGAATATTCATATGATTTTATTATCCAAACTAAACTAAACAAAATCACAATACAATCTAGAATTCTTTAAACAAAATCACTTTCGCTTTCAAATTCATATTAATAAAAGTTCATAAGTGTTAAAAAATACTCTAAAAATCATTTAAATTGACTTTTTATATTTATAAATATAATTAGTATATTTTATAATAAATTGTGCAAAATTTAAAAAAATTCATGACTGCGACACTCACAGTGACTGCAATAGCCTCTTTTATATCCAAAAATGCAATAACTGCGACGCGACCGAAAACGTGACCGCGACCGAGATTTAAATCTCTGGTTCCAACAGCTACACCGTTGGCAAACGAAACCTTGAAGGTCTTCTTCACTCCTCCGCTGCGTCGTACGCCTGCACCTTCGTGACGCTTCATCTCCTTGACTTAATAAAAAAGATTATATCACCATGTGAAATATCACGCACAACACGATACCGTTCATCAATAATAATTTTATATTTAGCCACCCATAACGAGTTAGCCTCATTAAATTAATTGTCGTTTACGATCCAGTTACAAGTCAATTGGTTTATTAAAATGAGCCTTTAAATATTGCTATTTATTTTTGTGCTTGGCAGGTTAACTGAAAACAATCAATTTTCAAAACTTCTGAAACTCTTTCTTCTTCCTCTACTATGTAAAATCCTAGTAGCAAGATATTTTCTTTTATAGATTTTTTGGAATTCTCGTTAAAAAGTTCTGATAAAAATTCTAAAATTATATTTTAGTTATAGTTGAAAGAACAAATGAGATATTCATATTAACTCTTTATTTAATGTGTCGCATTATCATTTGTAAGGGGTTAACGACCATGTAATTAAAATGTAGAATTTAAATAACCCGATTGATCATATTACGACTTTTTCGTAGATAAAAGACTAAAATAAATAAAAAAGACTTATAATTAAGTGATTAAACGTATAGTTTAACAATTTATAATATACAAACAATGTATTTTAAACAAATTATTATATGATAAAATTCCTGAAAACAATACAATTACTAAATCTACGTGCTAAGAAGAAACTGAAACATAATATTGGGTTGTTTTATTGTGGTCAATTAATTACAAAATTAGTGAAGATAAACAAAGCTTGAGACGGTCTAGATAACGGCACATGATGATTAGCTTCTTTTATCGTCATAAAAAATAAATCTCCGAACGTGTACAACCACCCTTCTACCTTCAAATTTAATTAATCATTAGATTTTAAATCAAATTTATCATAACAAACTAATCATGATAAATAAATAGAAAGATAAATCAATAACCTTGTTCTCTTGATTCTAAGCTTCACTTTTGGTCAGATTAAGGTTCATATCCTTGATTAACTTTTTTTACATGTTCTAAGGTTCCAATCGCAAGGATTGCCCCATCTTCATCACCACTGTAAAAAAAAAGCCATAGATTAATTATTTATCATTTTGAGTTTGTTTTTCATTTAATACATTATAATGTCTCAAAAAACAAAGTTCATGGAAGAAGCCTAATCCGACCTGAATATGGTAATATGAACAGGTAGTTGCAGAGTTTGCTTCAATGTCAGAAGCATGTCAATATCTTTGTCAGTTGTGTTGTAGACGAGTCACTTTTCCTAATAAATTATCATCAATTGTAACAAAAAAAAATCAGTATAATCCTTAAAAGATAGTCATATATACATATACATATACATATACATATACATATACATATACATATACATATACATATACATATACATATACATATACATGTGTGTGTATGTAGATATAACTCACTGGAAACAACCCATCCATTGATATCCTAAGTTGGTTCGATTTCCTTGGAAGGCTTTCTGAACTTCTAGGATGTTTAAGTAGAAACTTGACCGAAAAGGAATGCACATATAAGATCCATCAACTACAACACACACAGAAGAACATTAAACTTGTTAGAAGAAAGAACATGTAATTGAACCAACAAGTTTAATTTATAGTTGGGAAAGAACATTAAAAAGAGTTTAGATGAAAAAAGTTTAATTAAAAGATAAGGAATGCACATATCAAACCCATTTTCAAAGATCACACATATCAAATCCATTTTTAACAAGTTTAATGTTCTTTTGTGTGTTGTAGTCGATGGATTTGATATGTGCATTCCTTTTCGGCCAAATTTCTATTTAAACACCCTAGAAGATCTACTTGTTTAATTGAAAATAATTGTTAGAAAACAACCCATTGAAACATAAACAAAAATGAACTCCAATAGACGTATATTCGGTAGAGTGTTAGACTTTCGATCCATGAAACCAGGGATCAAATTTTGGTAACATAAAAGATTGACCAATTTTCTATTGGAACTAAATCGAGTTCTACTTACAGCTATTCCTTTGATGTTAAACTTGAAACTCTTTGATCGATTGTTGCACTCAAGTAAGGAGTTAGCAATATTGGGTACGAAGTGTCTTGAAAAACAATAAATGCAAAAAATATACATTCATTAATTTGGTTTCATCAGAGGACTAAAACATGAAAAATATGAAAGTTATATTTTTGTAGGGGTGAGAAAAAGGGGACACAAAATAATTTAACCCGAACTTTTGATTTTATTTATAATAAATACTTATTTTGTATAAAAGTCGGTTAACCAACTTAATCAATCAATGTTAGGGTTTGGTTAGGTCAATTAAGACCCACATGAATCGAATAATCAATTAAATTTAAAAAGTGATTAGATAAACCAACCGAAAGGATCAATTGCTCTCCCTTATGTTGGTTTTAATAGTTTGTATGAAATACATTGAACGAACCTGCATAGCTTGTTCCAGCAATATATAAATCTCTAGACTTGAAAGTCGGGTACTTTTCAAACCATTTCAGTATGAAAGCAAGCTGATTATTATCTGTTAGAAAAAATGATGGAAAATTTTAAGAATCGCCAATTTTTTTTTTATCTTTTACTAGAGAAAATAAGAAAATAAATTTCGGGTTTCGACATGATCATACTTGTACTCTGATCTCCAACTTGATAATCACCACTTGCGTTTGAATACGACCTCTAGATCCAATAGGTGAATCGATAAACAACACATTGGATACTAATATTTGTATATAAAAAATTAATTCAAAATATATCAAACAATATATATAAGCAAATTTTAAGGGGAAAAGAAAATCAACCTTTGGTCCAAGCATATGGATTTATCTGGAGGCCAATGGCATTGTTTGTTGTAATGAAAGGACCAACACCAACAAAGCCATCTCTAACTGAACTGCAACCCGATCATGGACGTAACATCAATTTAAAATACTTTTTGTGAATATAGAATGTTTTATTTTTTCTACTTTCTCATAAAAAAGAATAACTCGAGATTTTATCCAATTATTTTCAATAGATGACCTTTAGTAGGTTTATAGATTTGGACTTCAATATCCACAATCTATTTCCCTGAGATTATTTATTTTAAAGGTGAAATCGAAAATGAAACTAACCTCCTATTAGCCAAATTGTGATGGGCTGATTCATTGGATCACTTTCGACTTCAACAAAATATTATAAAAGTCTTCTACCTGCAATTCGATCAACGTTGATGTATCCAAAAAATTGTCTGCAATCAACATTGGGTTGTCCAAGCAACATTCCAGTTTGATCATTCAAATGGTATCCAATGATACCACCAAATATGAAATAATAAATGCTATTGAAGAATCCTTGAAACCCATTAAGAATTGATTAAAATATCTCAGTACACTGCTAAAATATTTGATTATTTTGATGGATTGATTTACAATATGCAGGGAACTTATATAGTGGAATTTCACTTTTCACTTTTCCCTTTTCTGATTCTTTTTGGTTCTAAAAAATCAAATTGTTGTTAGAACAATGCTTATAGACAAGTAAATTTAATGCTATCATAACTTAAATCAATTGTTATTGGTAAATCTTGTATGCTTGACAAGAAAATAAACTCTCTCAATCACCCTTTTCAATTTGTATCCATTTTAAATGAATCTAATCATTTTATTGAAACATCTTGCATTAATTTGTTATGAAATACTTTAGGTAAAGTTCACAAATGATACCTAAACTTTAGGTAATTATTCAATTTGATAACCAAACTTTCAATTGCTTCAATGTTACCATCAAACTTTGTGTTTTGCTTCAATGTTACTACTCGTCCGTTAAACACCGTTAACTTACTAACGGTGTGCTGACTAGGCTGTCTACCTCACCCAACCTTTTCCACCTCATTTTTTCTTTTATATTAAACCTCAAAATATAATATAATAAATTAAATTAAACTAAATCCAAAATCCAAAACTACTTTCAAACCCTTTTCTTCTTTTACTTCTTCTTATTTAATCTTTCAAATCTTTTCAACCTTTTAGAACAAATCTAAAAAAATTGAAATTTTAATATTCAAAACTCGAAGATTTTACCAGAATGGGGGAATGAGGCGTCGGCCTGAAGGATAGCAGGAGTTGGTTTACGGTAATATGATAAAAAAAAACTCAATTTGATTTTTCTAAGTGTTAAGTTTATATTTTAGATTTTTTTGTTGAAATATATGTATGATTGAAACCTTGAGTCTTTTATTTTAAAATCCCTTTCATTTTGGTTGATATGATATAGAAAACCCATACTTAGGGCACGGTGACAATATTACTTGTTTTTGGGTTTTTTGGGTTAAAATCCTTTTCTGTCAATATTTTATTCAATTCTTAAAAATTGAATTGTTGTTGTTTGTTTTCAATGCTAGTTGGTTCGATTATTTTGGTTTTAACTATTGTTTGTTTGTTTGTTTATATTTTATTTTGGTTGACTTCGTTTTCTGTTTCAAGCTTCGAAAACTATATATATTTGTTTGTTTGTGCACCACCATGAACATGTGTTTGAGTTAATTTATTAAAAAAATTCGTGGACCACCCAATAACATATGAAAACTGTGATAAATATGTGTCTGTGTGTTTATATTAGATTCTGTTCTCGATGGTCGATGTGAGTATTAATAGTTTGTTTATAAAAAAAGTTGTGGACCACCATGAACATGCGTTTGTTTTTGTTTCTGTGTCTAAATTAGATTTTGTGTTTCAAACAGGAGTAATGTGGCATGTGAGAATATTCCTTTATCATGAAAATTGTGCACCATCATGTATATTCTATTCTTTTATTGTGAAGTTTAAATGTGACATGTGAATTTTATGAGTTTTGATTGTGACATTACAACTACTCAACTTTAAATGTGAATTTGAACTTTACTGTGCACTATTCTATATATGCTTTTACTTTACTTTGTACCATTATATATATGTTTTATCAGTTAACTGTACTATATAAGTAATAGTATGTATGTTTTATCAACTCCTAATTTAGAATCCTTCACTGTTGTGATCTATTATGGTGGTACGTTTAAGATGCATAAGAGATTTATGTATACTAGTAAATATATCACTTACTATGATATGTGTGATAAAGATACATTGTGTATCTTTGATTTCTGTGACATAGCTAAAGATCTTGGGTTGGATGAATTAGTAACATGTACATTTACCTAGCAGAGAAGAAAGATTTATTTAGTAATAAGGAAGATGTTGCTAAAGTTGAAGTTGAAGATGTCGCTAAAGATGAAGTTGAAGCTTAAGATATGGCAGAAAATAAAGTTGTTGATAAGGAAAGAGATATAGTTGAAGAAGTTTATGGTGAGGAACTTCATGAATCACATGCTGATAAAAGAAATGTAGATGAGGTTGAGGCAGAAAATGAAATGGCCGGTGAAGGTCTTCATGAACCATATCATAACTCAAAGAATACAGATAGAGTTGAAGAAGGAGCTGAAGTGGAAGTTGAGGTAGAAATTAAAATTGAAAACGAGGAGGAAGATGCAAAAGATGCTGGTTATTGTTTATTTAAAAGTGATGGAGACGTAGCTATAAATGCAGTATATCAGGAGAATGTGGCAAAAAGGGTGACATGAGATTTAAAGGGTTTAAACGTGAATGTGATTGATGAACACAGGAGAACACATGAGTAGTGGTTTGTTGAGCTATTTGAATAGGGGCAACTTCACTTGTGCCCTCCATATTCTTGATTTTGTTCACCAAAAAGGAAATTTGAGCTTTTAGAGAAGAAATATCATCAAGCTTGAACACTCCTGGTGTAGCTTCGTATGAAGCAGCTCTTGAAATAGGATATTGAGTAGCATTATAAGTGCAATAGAGTAAAGGTCTATTAGATGATCCGTCGACAAGATATCTTGTGGCCACATTCAACCCATTGTAGATCTCAATTTGAGTTTCTTGTTGAAGGCCATGGTTGGGACATCATCGGAATAAAGACTTATATCTTTCCCATGTAGCGTGGAGAGTTTCATTATCCAACTGATAGTATGCAGTAATATCATTTCTCAAGCGCAAGTTCATTGTCAGTGGATTAAAGCACAATACAAACTGCGTTGCAAGATCATTCCATGACTAATAGATCCGACAAGGAGTCTGCGAAACCAAGTACGGGCTCTTCCCTGCAAAGAATATGGAAACAATTACATTCGCAAAACATCATTAGGAATACCTTGTTAACTAAAAGAAGCATAGATTAAAAGAAATAATTGAAGTTTCTCTCTAGCGTCTTCATGTGGTAACCTCACGTACTACCCATTGGAGTTGAGCATTTAGAACATAACAGACTTCAACTTGAAATTTCCAGTTTGAATAGGAGGTCGAGCAGCACCTGATTGCAAATCGTGCAACTGGGGAACTACAACCTCGCGGATTGTTCTATTTTGGGCTGGTGGGTGCAGTGGTGTGTTTTCAGGATCATGAGGGATACCCTCGTTGTTGGGTTGTCTTGCCATCACACTTCATTCTCGAAGTTTACGTTTAAGAGTCCTTTCGACTTCTAGATCAGGTACGAAGAGTGGTGTGACAGCACTTCTGGTCATACAACACTTGTAAAACAGATTAAAAGAAAAAGAAATAACCAAAGCTATTAAAAACATCTACAAACTAAATAAAGAAAACGAAATTGCCAGCAGAAACAAAAAAACCAAATAATGCCATCCCCGACAACAACGCCAAAACTTGATCGGTGTAAAATCATCACACGCTAAGCACAAGCAAACATTGTCGATGCAAGAATAGAAACGAAGGATCCTGTTAGATATTGATCCCACGAGGATGAGTATTTAGTCGAACTATTATGTGGCCACAAGCAATTTTGTAAACTGAAATACTGTGAGTATAATGGTTGTAGCAGGAGAGAAATAAAGTAATGTGTGTAAGAGCAATTGTGATAGCAAGAACAACAATTAAAATAAGGTCAAAGGAATTTTAAAAGAAGATCTGGATACCATCAGTTCAGCTCGGCAGAATGTCAAATATAGCAAGGAAATACAATATGTTGGCTCAACTAATGAATAAAAGTGTTAAGCTCACTTACTAAATTCCATTCCATTCTCAACTGATGTCGTAAAGAAGTAGATCAACCACAACTCTTGTTGTTTGTCAGAACTACAACTCCTTGAACAAGTGGATCAACTTTCGTTGTATCCTCATTCAACTCTCATTGTAATTGCTTGTTAACATGGCTTGTCACTGCATCTCTCAATGTCAATGACGATGTTTAACATTCTCATGCAAACAAAGATCAAATCCAACAATCAAACTATGAATAAAGCTAATAATAATATATTAAACTAAAAAACAAAGTTTAAACAAGTTCGTACAGAGCTTAAAGAGTTTAAACCAACGTCATTAACACAAAATATAATAAAATCTCCAATAAACATCTATCTTTAGAAAAGTTTAAAGAAGATAACATATATTTCTCCTTTATCTAGCACTTGAATGCTCATCTCCTCGGATATTTTTGCCTTGCTTAGCCTTGGTTCTCCAGAAATGGAGTTTAAGCCGCCATGGAATGAGAGCTCGAAGGTTGAAGATGATAGGAAAATGGAAATCGTGTGAATTCATCTTTTCTCTCTCCTCCTGAATTTATCCTTTTATAAGCTGCCAAAGAAATGACTCCCGTCCTTTAGGTATTTTGTGTGACTCTCTGCCGTACCAATTCTGTTATAACAAATAATATAGCTGGCAGGGTCGTCTTTATCTTTTAACAGTCTGGACAGTTGGCCGCTGTAGTGTCGAGCTGGCTGCAGTGATGAAACATCCTCTGCAGGAACATTAGTAATACAACGACAACATAGCAAAAAGGCAGAAATATGTGTAATAAGAGCAATTAAGACCTAAGTTAGACAAAATGCATAAAATAAACATGAAAATACATATATGCATGCACAAAATGCTGATGTGAGGACAATTTAATCCATAAATCTAGAGGAAATACTTGCTCTTTAAAGAGCTATCAGGTGTTATAAAAAAATCCATTTTCAAAACTTCTGAAACTCTTTCTTCTTTCTCTACTATGTAAAATCCTACTAGCAAGATATCTTTTTTTTTTTGGAATTCTCGTTAAATAGTGTTGACAAAAATACCAAAAATTATATTTTAGTTATAGTTTAAGGACTAAAAGAGATATTCATATTAACTCTTGAGTTAATGGGTCGCATTGTCATTTGTAAGGGGTTAACGGTCGTGTCATTAAAACGTAGAATTTAAATAACTTGATTGATAATATTATGACTTTTCATAGATGGATGACAAAAATAAATAAATAAAATTATAATTAAGTGATTAAGCGTATAGTTTACCAATTTATAATATATAAATAAAATATTTTAAACACATTATTATATGATAAAATTCCTGAAAACAATACGTATACACGGATTACTAAATCCGCGTGCTAAGAAGAAATTGAAACATAATATTGTGTGGTTTTATTGCGGTCGATTAATTACATAATTAGTGAAGATAAACAAAGCTTGAGACGGTCTAGATAACGGCACATGATGATTAGCTCCTTTTACCGTCATGAAAGTCAATAAATCTCCAAACGTGTTCTTCCTGTAAATTTAATTAATCTTTAGATTTTAAATCAAATTTATAATAACAAACTAATCATGATAAATAAATAGAAAGATAAATCAATAACCTTGTTCTCTTGATTCCAAGCTTCATTTTTTGTCAGATTAAGGTTCATATCATTGGCTAACTTTTTAACATGTTCTAAGGTTCCAATCACAGGTATTGCCCCATCTTCATCACCACTGTAAAAAACAAAAACAAGCCATAGATTAATTATATATCATTTTAAGTTTGTTTTTCATTTAGTACATTATAATGTCTCAAAAAACAAAGTTCATGGAAGAATCATAATCCAACCTGAAAATGGTAATAGGAACAGATTGTTGCAGAATTTGCTTCAATACCGGAAGCATGTCAATATCTTTGTCAGTTGTGTTGTATACGAGGTCACTTTTCCTAGCAAATTATCTTCAATTATAACAAATAAATTCAGTATAATTCTTAAAAGATGAAGTCATATATATATATATATATACATATACATATGTGTGTGTCGATATAACTCACTGTAAACAACCCATCCATTGATATCCTAAGTTGGTTCGATTTCCATGGAAAGCTTTCTGAACTTCTAGGATGTTGAAATAGAAATTTGGTCGAAAAGGAATGCACATATCAAATCCATCGACTACTTTAGTAACCTATGACACAAAAAGATGAATAGAGTTATGGCTTAATTGAGCATGTAATTACTCTTGAATGGTGGCATTCTAAAGGATCAAGATACGGACTTTAGCGGCTATAATCTCAATTATTCACAGAATACACATAAAAGAAAGTAAAAAGCACCTCTTTTCTAGAGTTTAGATCTTCGATTTTTCCATCACATGGGGTACGATGAAGATCAAATTGTCTTTGCTTAGCACCTTCCACTGAAGTTACATTAAAAGCAATCATTTCGGATTTATTCATGGCACGTTGGCATGATTCGGACCATGAGGCAGCATTGCTGGAATAGTTGTCTTCATCGATTCTATTGCAAAGTTTCAAAATTTGTCGGTGCAACTCATTAGGAATCATCCCTTTTGATGCATATAATTCATGTTCCGCAAGAAGGTCTAGCTTAAGCCGAAGAACGGGGTTTCCCAACTTCATTTCACCATTAAAAAGAGCAGTAAAATTGTTAGGAAAATCAATATCATATTGAAACAGAAATAAAAATAAACTCCGATAGTCGTGTGATTTTCTTCAGTAGAGTGTTAGACTCTCGATCCATGAGACTAGGGATCAAATTTTGGTAACATAAAAGATTGACCAATTTCATAATGGAACTAAATCGAGTTCTACTTACTGCTAATCCTTTGATGTTAAACTTGAAACTCTTCAATTGATTGTTGTACTCAAGTAAGGAGTTAGCGAAATTTGGTACGAAGTGTCCTGAGAAACAACAAATTCAAAAAATATACATTCTTTAATTTGATTTCATCAGAGGACTAAAACATGAAAAATATGAAAGTTGCATTTTAGGTGGGGTGAGCAAAAGGGGACACAAAACAATCTAACCCGAACTTTGATTTTATTTATAATAAATAATTATTTTATATAAAAGTCGGTTAACCAACTTAATCGACCAATGTTAAGGTTTGGTTAGGTCAATTAAGACCCACATGGATTAAATAATCAATTAGATTTAAAAATTGATTACATAAACCAACCGAAATGATCAATTACTCTCCCTTATGTTGTTTTTAGGGCCATAATTGTTTCAATGAAATACATTGAACGAACCTGCATAGCTTGTTCCTGCAATATATAAATCTCTAGACTTGAAAGTCGGGTACTTATCAAACCATTTCAGTATGAAAGCAAGCAGATCATTACCTATACGAAGCAATGGAGGGAAATTTTAAGAATCGTCAATCCTTTTTTTTTTATCTTTTACTAGAGAAAAGAAGAAAAGAAGTTTTAGGTTTCGACATGGTCATACTTGTACTCTGATCTCCAACTTGATAATCACCACTTGTGTTTGAATACGACCATCCAGATCCAATAGGTGAATCGATAAACAACACATTGGATACTAATATTTGTATATAAAAAATTAATTCAAAATATATCAAACAATATATATAAGCAAATTTTAAGGGGAAAAGAAAATCAACCTTTGGTCCAAGCATATGGATTTCTCTGGAGGCCAATGGCATTGTTTGTTGTACTGAAAGGACCAACACCAACAAAGCCATCTCCAACTGAACTGCAACCTGGTCCTGAACATAACATGAATTTAAAATATTTTTGGTCAATATAGAATGTTTTATTTTTGCTACTTTCTCATAAAAAATGAATAACTCGGGATTTTATCCAAATACTTCATACAATTATTTTCAATAGATGACCTTTAGTAGGTTCATAGATTTGGACTTCAATATCCACAATCTATTTCCCTGAGATTATTTGTTTTAAAGGTGATATCAAAAAAGGAACTAACCTCCTGTTAGCCAAATTGTGATGGGTTGATTCGTTGGATCGCTTTCTGCTTCAACAAAATAATAGAAAAGACTTCTGCCAGCAATTGGATCAACGTCGATGTATCCAGAAAATTGCTTGAAATCAACATTGGGTTGTCCAGGCAACATGTCAATTTGATCATTCAAATGGCATCCAATGATACAAATAAATATGAAACAATAAATGCTATTGAGGAATCCCCCTAAAACCATTAAGAATTGATTGAAATATATTAGTACACTGCTAAAATGTTTGATTATCTCGATGGATTGATTTACAATTATGCAACGAATTTATATAGTGGTATTTCAGTTTTCGTTTTCTAATTCATTTTGGTTCTAATTAAACAAAATGTTGTTGGAAAAAATTCTTATAGACAATTAAATGTTAAAATATCAGTACCAACGTTTCATTAAAGTTTAATTAAGTAATTTTAAATGACTAATTAAGTTTAACATTAGAATGTTAATTAATAAATATTAATTAAATTTAACATTTATTAAACGTTTGTTTTTCTGTCTATATAAGGACGCTACATGTTCATTTGTATAACACACCAAAATAAAACAAGTTTTATTTCTTCTATTTAATTATTTCTTTCATCCTCTTAGTGTTTTGGAATGCAAGGTATTCAATAATTGGTATCAAAGTCCCGGTGAAAGTTATTCTGATTGCTCAGTTACTGCAAAGTAGTGTGGTATTGTAATAGTGCATGTCTAGGAAAGTTTTAACTAGGAAAGACTTGGTATTTGAGTGATCAGAGTGATCCACCTATCATTCCTGGGAGCTTACCCGGTGTGTGTTACACATACTTTAACCATTGCATTTAGTTTGGTGAGAATGGTTTTTCAACAAAATGGTTGTCGGCAGAATGAGAAAGCTTAACAACGACAACTACAATCATGGTCTACTTGCATGATGTCATGTATGCAAGGACAAGACCTGTGAGATATTATTAGTGATAGCGAAAAAGAGAAACCAAAAGAAGAGGATGCAAATGACATGTTAAGAATGTAACTCCTAAGCCCGACCTAGCCGAAATTAGACCAAAAGAGTCACATTAGGTTTGCCCAAGCAAACTCGAACTAATAACCTAAATTGAGCCCATTTTTTCCTTTTTATCTTGTGTATATGCATTTAATTATAATCCTACATGTCCATGCTGCGGCGGATACGTCGCAATTAAATCAGATTGCAAAACGGAGACCAATTGCTCAACAACTCACATTGGGGACCAAAATGTAATTTCTGTAGATTACAAGGTATTTGTTACAATTAAGATTATCTAACCTCAATTAAGTCCATTTCATGCTCTCAGGTTAAATTTCTAGCTCAAAACAATCATCCACATTCATTCAATTGCATCAATAACAACCAGGGACTAATTTGCAAGATTTTCAAACTTTAGCAAAACAAGCTTGCATAAAAACAACATAGCGTACCGATATAGGTAAGCCCGTACCAATATGAATTAACAGACATAACGGCTTAGTGTACTGATACACTCAAGCACGTACTGATACGATGTGTTGACCAACCCGTACCAGTACAGATTTGATCCATACTGATCCCTTTCACATTTTCTCAAAACTCAGGATTCCAGTAACCAAAATGTGTACCGATACGGTACCCCACGTACCGGTACGGTATGTTAAAATCGAAGGGGTCGTACCTATCCTCAAACCCGTGTTCGGAAACAAGCATTCATTTTCCATAAGGCGTACTGATACGGTGGTTAGGCGTACCGGTACCTGTAGCATTAATTCAACAAATTAAGCCTCAACATGATCCCGCGTATCGATCCTGAGGTACCGGTACACAGAGGCATGTAATGACCTCTAGGTCCAACATATGACACTTTGGCTCATTCCAAACAACATTAACACATATCTAAACATCATATAGCATTATTGACCTACTTAAACATCATCACAGCAACATTTTGGACCTACCTATCAAACATAGCATAAGAATTCACCAAGTCTATAGGCATGCTCCCTAAACCACATCCAAAACGCAAAACTGCTCACATCACAACTATTTAAAGCTTATTCGAAAACAACATTTAAAACTTGCAACAATAGGGAGTTCATCAAAAATCCTTTATTACTACCGTATATGTTTAAACCATACTTTGAAAGAGTCTTCAAAAATCCTTTCTTACTTCCTTGCTGCCCGAAAATTTTAATTAGCTGCATTGATGGAAAACAAGAGTGTAAGCACACTAGGCTTAGTGAGGAATGCGCAAAACCAACAACCATCAATGCATTTTAAACCATTTTCCATTGTTTAATAAACACTTTTCAAGTTACTTTTAAAACATCATCTCCATATCACGCCTTAACAAAACCATGCACTTAACATTTCCAAAATAGTATAGTAAACCACATGCAACATGTATCTTGGATTCAACAGCAAAGTCCCATTTGCTACCCTCAATTTAAGCTTTCTCATGTATACTACCAATGCAAGGCTTAAAGAGTATAACATGCTTAAACCATATTAGACAACGTAACCCATCTCATGATACATCATCAATTATATTGGCTTACAAGTGATCATTAACCGAGTTCCGCTTTATAAAACATTACATCGGACACACGGATTCAACAAGTGTTCCCTCAACACTTAACATACAATCTATCGGCATCTCAAGGTTCACACGCGAGAGTTTTCGGTACTCATAAACTCCTCCACCGTTGTGATACCCGTGGTGGAGTCTTTGGTAAACATAAACCCCTCAACACCACTCATCCATCAGATGTATAATCCACTAACCGGAGTCTTCGGTACAGTTAAACCCTTCAACTGTTAGGGTACTTGGATGGAGTATTCGGTACATGTAAACCCCTCAACATTCAAGGCACCTTTTTATAATGCACTATCAATCCTATGGCCGGTCAACTATATCCGATAATATTTCCAAACCTTTTCATCTCATCACTTGCCAATATAATCCATTTAATTAACAACAACTCACTATTTTCATATGCATCATGAAAATCATTAAACCAATGCAACATAACTTTGCATTAAACAATGTTCATAAACATTAAAGAAATGTGCATTACTTCCAAATGCATTCTCATCATTTTGAAATCACTTTCCAGCATTAAACCATACTCTAAACATGCATAAACAATGAGTAATTAAATCATTTAACACAACTGCATAAAATCAATTGCCAAACCGAGTTCGAGAGAGATATTTCATCCTTTACTTACTTCCAAGATTAGACTAGCATTTCAAGCTTGATTTAAACATCCAAACACAACTTTCAAACCTTTGAAAAGCAGTTAAACACGCTCTCACTCACTGACACGCAAAACCTCGCTTGCTGATACAAAAAATCACGCCTCCAAAGCTTTCAAACCAAATGTTCAAGCTTAAGGAACAACTTCCCCTGTTTTATCCACACAAAAACAAAGAGTTCATTGCATCATAATGCAATTAAGAACATAGCAACTCAAATCCACAACATCCTTCATCAAAAGCCACTCCACAACAACAAAAACTAACAACAAACACCTTCCAAACTTAACCCAGCCATAACCTAATGTTTCCACACATCAATTAATATCAATCAACATCTAAAAACACCTCACAACCATCCTTATACCTCCAGAATACACAAAACCTTCACAACTCCTCAAAAAACATAACTATCAACCTAGAAAATTAGGAATTCAACTAGTTTTGAGATTCCTATGATTAAGCCATCTTATTAACATCATTCAACATCAAAATCATGATCTACATCAATCAAAATCATGAGAAAACAGAATCATTACGAGATTAAATCAATTTCACCAATTAAACCTTGATTTAACCATTTTTCTTCAATTAAATCATCAAAACAAGTTAAAAATCATAATTAAAGGATTAAGAACTTGGGAATTTCAATAAAGAACCTTATATTAGAGGAGAAGAACGAACCTCACCTTCCATGGCTGATTTCTCCCCTAATTGGCAAAGTTTGGTTGAAATCCAAGAAGGTTTTGTAATAGGAATTGAAGAAATCAATTAGGAAACAAGAAGGAACTCAATAGGATTTGATCCATAATAATTTTGGAGTGAAAATCTTAGTTTGGCTGCGGGGAAAGTTGAGAGAAAAAAGAATTGCAAAGTTAGTTACGTAAGAAAAGTGATTTGAGAAAATAATATCTTTTTAATCAAATTCACCTCCCTTTAATATTAAAACCAATAAAAACACTTTAAAATGGCATAAATTAAGGGAAAATCTGATAAAAAGATTGGTCAAATAACTCCTTAAAGATTCTAAGTTTTATCCCTTTTACAAAACAGTCACTAAAAACAGTTTTGAAACTTTACATTTTGGTCACCACCCAAAATGTCCACTTTCGAGACCCTTTTTTGTAAAATTTCTTCCAGAAAAATCATTTCCATATTAAATAATGATTTTAGATAATTTTTCCATATTTTTAGCCCTTCCAAAAATATTTAATCCAAATTAAATCTCGAAATCGATTCGAATTCCCTTATCCAATCTGATGGACCGTCTAGCCCACTTAAGAACTCCGAGGCCCAAAATCGGGGCATTACAACTCTCCCCCTTAAGAAATTTTGTCCTTGAAATTTTACTTGACGGAAACAAATGTAGAAATTGGGCAATTATGTCCGGCTTACTTTCCCATGTGGCCTCCTCAACACCGCGATGTCGCCACAACACCTTAACAAGCTCTATCGTCTTGCCATGAAGAACTTTACTACTGGAGTCAAGGATCTCCACTGGTTCCTCATCATAA
Source organism: Hibiscus mutabilis (assembly GCA_019671005.1). Classification (NCBI taxonomy): domain Eukaryota; kingdom Viridiplantae; phylum Streptophyta; class Magnoliopsida; order Malvales; family Malvaceae; genus Hibiscus; species Hibiscus mutabilis. The sequence continues at coordinate 110,772 of JAGYYJ010001419.1, forward strand.
GACATGTTCTGTCGCAACTCAACATCCTCAATTAGCATAACATACGACAAATCCGAACAGTACCACCGTAACATGGACACATGAAACACATCATGAATCTTTTCCAAGTCAAGAGGCAAACTCAACCGATAAACCACATGACCAACACATTCTAACCCTTCATATGATCCAATAAACCTCGGGCTCAACTTTCCCTTGCACCCAAAATGCAACACCTTCTTTCAAGGTGAAACTTTCAGGAAAACTTTCTCACCAACAGCGTACTCAACTTCTCTACGCTTCAAATCTACATAGGATTTCTGCCTATATGAGGCCTCTTTCAACCGATCGCAAATAAGCTTTACTTTCTCATATGTGTCTTTCAACACATCAGGCATGGAAACATACTTTTCCCCCAGCCTCAACCCAACATAAAGGTGTACGACACTTCCTACCATACAGGGCTTCATACGGTGCCATCTTTATACTTACTTGATAGCTATTATTGTACGCAAACTCAGCCAAAGGCAACTGCCTTTCTCAGGTTCCTTGGAACTCAATGATGCAACATCTCAACATATCTTCCAAAACTTGGATCACACGCTCATATTGGCCATCCGTTTGGGGAGGATATGATGTACTGAAATTCAAACGAGTACCTAAAGCTCGATGCAAACATTTCCAAAACCTCATTGTAAACCATAGATCTCTATCCGAAACAATCGACTTGGGCACCCCATGCAAACTCACAATTTCAGCAACATAAAATTCCGTTAGCCTAACCAAAGAATATGTCGTATGCACTGGCAAAAAATGTGCACACTTCGTAAACCGTTCAACAATCCTGACACAAAATCCATGGCGATCCTCTCATATTTCCACTCTGGAATTTTCAACGGCTGTAACAACCCGGAAGGAAACTGATGTTCAGCCTTCACACACTAACATACCATACACATAGCAACAAAATCAGCCACATCCTTTTCAAACCCACCCAATAGTACTCTTCCTTTAAACCCCTATACATCTTAGTACTACTAGGGTGCATAGCAAAATGACTATCATGTGCCTCGGTCAAGATTATCCGTCTCAACTCTATATCATTAGGCACCACTATTCGCTCTTTAAAACACAACACCCCATCATTATTAAAGTGAAAGTTCATAGGATTTCCATCCATGATAACTTTGACATGTTGTACCAAAGCCTCATCATAAGGTTATTTTTCCTTTATCGACTACGACAAAGGCGGTTTTACTTTCAAATCTGCCAACAGACCCCCATTACAAGTTACACTCAACCTCGCAAACATGGATCTCATCTCTATAACGGCTTTTATACTTGATGCATCAACCATAACATTTTCTTTACCCGGATGATACTCGATTTCAAATCGTAATCCTTAAGCAACTTTAACCATCTACGTTTCCTAAGATTCAGCTCCTTTTGCGACATCAACGTTGCCTAAAATTCAGCTCCTTTTGTGACATCAAGTACTTTATACTTTTATGGTCTGTATATACAGTACACTTCTCATCGTATAGGTAATATCTCCAAATCTTTTACGCAAACACTACCGCGACAAGCTCAAGATCATGCGTAAGGTAGTTGCGTTCACGCACCTTCAACTGCATCGATGCATATACTACCACTTTCTCTTCTTCATCAACACATACCCCAACACAACATAGGATGCGTCACTATAAACCACAAACTCCTCCCCTGACTCAGGTTGAATCAAGATTGGAGCTTGTGTCAAAGCTTCCTTCAACTTCTCGAAAGCTTGTTGCCTAGCCTCTATCCACTCAAATCGCACATCCTTCTGCAACAACTTGGTTAACGAAGCATCAACCCTCGAGAACCCATCCATAAAGTGACAGTAATAACATGCCAAACCTAAGAAACTACAAACTTTCGATACAGACTTCGGTTGCTTCTAACTCACAACAACCTCAACCTTTTTAGGATCCACCCGGATACCTTCTGTAGATATCACATGGCCGAGAAAAACCACTTCTTTAATCCAAAATTCACACTTGCTCAACTTGGCCTAAAGTTGATTATCCAGCAAGGTTTGCAACATAATCCGCAAGTGTCGATCATGATCCTCCTCGGTACGAGAGTACACAAGAATATCATCAATGAACACTACTATAAATTGATCCAAAAATTCATAAAATACTTGGCTCATCATGTCTATAAACGCTGTAGGAGCATTTGTTAACCCAAATGGCATCACCAAAAATTTATAATGGCCATACCTCGTACGAAAAGTAGTTTTCAACACATCTTTATCCTTAACCTTCAACTGGTAATATCCAGATCTCAAGTTTATCTTAGAAAACACCGTAGCACCTTAAAATTGATTGAACAAGTCATTAATTCACGACAAGGGATAATTATTCATTATCGTCAACTTGTTTAGTTGCCTATAGTTAATGCATATCCTCAAAGTGTCATTCTTCTTCTTCACAAACAGCACTGCTGCTCCCTATGGAGAAACACTGGGCTGGATGAAACCATGATCCAACAACTCTGGAGTTGCATCTTCAACTCTTTCAACTCATTTGGTGCCATGCGATATGGAGAAATTGACACCAGAGCCGAATCAACATATGTCTCAATGCAAAACTCTACTTCCTATCCAGCGACAAACCAGGTAACTCTTCTGAAAACACACCCATAAAGTCACAAACAGTACGGATATCCCTAGTCCACACCTCTTCCATATTCTATTCATAACATAAGCTAGATATGCCTGACACCCACATCCTTGCAACTTTTACGCCTCCAAGGCCGAAATCTCATTTGACAAGAACTTAACATTCTCACCCATAACTACTACCTCATAATCATCAACTAACTTCAGCAAAATTCGATTTGTCTCACAATCCACCACAACCTGATGCTCGGACAACCAGTCTATACCCAAGATCACATCGAAACCATGGAATGACAGCTCTATCAAGTCAGCCGCAAACACATGTCCTTGAACCATCAAGGGACATCTCCGATACAACTTCTTTGTAACAACCGTCTCACCAAAAAAACTCATTACTTGCATACCCACATGAAGCATTTCTATCGGTATACCAAGCAAATGCACATGCTCATGCAAAATATATGAATGCATGGAACCAAAATCTATCAAGGATAATAACGACATAGACTGTAAGACAAAGGTACCTGCTATCATGTTTGTGTCATTTCCCTCTGTACGGTGTGCGTAAACCCTCGTTGCCCCACCACCTTTGGGTCAAACAACTACAGTGTACGCCATATTCCTCTGTCCTTCCTCCCTCCTATACTCACCACTTTTATCCAGGGTGGTAACCCACTTTTATATTTTTGCTAATATTTGGGATAATGGGCGTTGGGCTTTTACTACCTTATATATACTCCATTATGTTTAAAAAATCCCAAAAATACTAGTAGTACCATTATTTATTGCTATTATAATTTTAAAATGCAAAAAAATATTATTAGTTATTACTATTATTACCTATTTCTATTTTATTTCATTGCTACTATTTTTGATTCGGTTTACTTTTTATACTAGTATTAGTATATTTTTTTTGTCATCATTAACTCGGTTTATTGTTATTTATTATTATCGTTATATCATATTATCCTATAACTATATTATTATTATATTCAAATAGAAAGTACAAAAAATATTATAATATATATAAATAAGTAAATAAGTAAATAAAAAATAATAACTGAATGGTCCAAAATAAATAAAGCCTAATGTCTATTTTAAAGTCCATTTATAGTTCATAAAATCCCCCCAAAAATATATAAATACATCAATCGGCCCACTAAGGCCCAGTTTTGAACCAAACCCTAACACCCTATTGTTATGCGCAGCCCTCTATCACCCGTCAGGTCTATCTCAGATCTGACGGTCTAGCTTGCTTAGGAGGAAGTTTCCAGTTCATGCACGCGCCCACGTACAACTCCTCGACTCCTTCCACGCGCGCGTACGAGACATGGACGGACCATTCGGCTCCCGCCTCAGACACACGCAACTGTTGATCTCCCGTGACCGTCTACCGTGATCAGCTCCACGCTGGACCAGCCCTGAGCCGACCAACGCTCCATTCCTCATCTTCCCCGTTTGGAAACGCCAGCAACATGCCAAAAAAACCATAGGATGCCAGGGGTCTCAAAATAGCAAAAATACGAAAACAAAAAAAAATATATTCAGAATAGACATGCAACCAATTTCAAATATTTTTAGAGCCGACCGGGTGCAGATTGGAAGACGAATCCAGCCAAAATGTCCCAAAAGAATTCTTTTTCTCTCTTTGATATCTCGTTGTAACAGTCGGTTATTTAAGAACCGAGTCAACATTTTATAAATCAGAAGAACGAGAACTCTTGGAGAAATCAATACAAATAGAGGTTTTGAGATTTTTACGTATCATTTCTTTTTTTTGTATGCATGCATAAAAATAGAAACAAAAAGGAAAAAAAAGCCATTTTAGGGTTTAGTTTTACCTTGAGTCTGGAGTTCGATAGGCCATCTGGGACTTCAGCCAGTGATAAGCCTTCGACCCTCGGGCTAAAAGTGGTGAGCCAGAACGGAAGGGTTTATGGTTTCTAGGGGCTTTTGACGGATCTAGGAGTTTAGGGCCTCCTTTGCAAAAATCTGAGTGTGGATATGGGTTAGGGTTAAGGAGATGAGTATTTTGAGGGTTGTCTCTTGATTTCTCGACGTCGGTGTATTGCGGCCGGCAGTGAGACACGGCAGAAAACCACCAGAAATTGGGATTGAGCGGCGGAGCTCATCCCAGATTTCTTAGAATTTCCCTAAAACGGGAGGTCTGGCTGTTTAGAAAATGACTAGGGGCATGTTTTTTTTACTAAAATAACTAATATATAGCCCCTCCCAAATTTCTTAAAGGGTTTTTTTTACCACATAAACCCCTCTGCGTCGTGTCATTAGTCGTGAGGGGGGTTTCCGTCTTTTTTAATTCCGCACCAGATTCCCAAATATTTTTCAAAACTACAATCTCGTCCTCATTTTGGAATTAATTCTATTTTAAATGGCTTAATTAGCTTTGGGCCCCTCCGTGTTTTCTTAAATACGTTTTTAAGTCCTTTCTCTTTCCTTAATTCCTCCTGTAGTCCTCCTTTCTTTCATGTGTCCTTCAATTTCGTCCCTGTCCCATATTTAAATCTGACATTTAAAGGGATAATCCTCTTTTGGTCCTTAAAAATCATATTTGGTTTCGGTTTTGACCTTAAAACCAGCGCTCAAATACCTCTTTAAGTCCTGGGGTTTCATTTATTTCTTATTTTAGTTATTTTGCATGTCATATTTGGATTTCGTTTTTATTGTTATTTGTTTCGATTATGTATGGTGTTAGTTCGATCCATTTAAATGTTAGTCTTGATCTTTTATGTGACCATGTCCGTATATATGTGTTTGTGTTCACGTTATACATGATTTAAAATATCACTATTATGCTTTTTATCTAAATTATATATATATACATGACTATGCGGTTATTTACATGTTTATATGCATCAAAGTTGTATATGTGCTAGTTTCTTGTAGTCTTTTTTGAACTCGATGTTCGCCTTTTTGGGTCCTTTTAGTTCTTTTTTAGGGTAGATCTTTTAGGATTAGTCTAGGTTTTAGGGTTTAATTTAGTTAATTAAAATTATGTGCTCGTTTTATTGGGACATGATTTTTAATTAATTAAATTAAATTTAAGGTTAGAGCTATAGATATGTCATAGGTTCAAATCAATTTAATCAATTTTAAATTTGCCCTTGGCTCATTGGGGTAAATGTTATATGTATTAAATTGGTTGAACAATTCTTAATTATCTTTAGGATAAAATTGATATTTAATATAGCTCACTTAATGTAAATCATGATTAATTAATTCGAATAATTTTAAATAGAATCCTTGGCTCATTGCGATCCTGGTTTAAAATTGATCAAATTAATCGTTGTGGTTCAAGATAAACCATAAGTTACTAGTTTTTTAGGAATTAATTAATTTAGGGCTAATATTAGACCAACCTAGTTAATAATTAGAGCACTAATTAATTTCCAATAATTTGGGCCTTTAGGTTAGGGCTCTAGTGGGCCTAGGCTTTTAATTTCATGTATTTCTTTGTCATGCATTTTATCTGTCATCCATGTGGCTTTAACATTTTAATGAACATGCCTTTAATTAATCAATTTAAATTATAAAAGGAGGTATTTATTAATTCCAATATTTGTGTCGTAACAGTCATGGCTTAATGGATGTTGACCAAATATTCGAATAAATTCTTACCGTCTGAAGGTAAATTTAATTTGAGATAAAATATGGACAAGTCATCACATCATTCTTAACTGCTTGCATCATGCATAAAGGTGATGAACGAAGTTCGAACCATAAATTAACACGACAGTCGGGCTTATTCGATGTCAGTTTAATCTATGGTCGGAGGTGTCGTCACCCTTATTAATTAAATATTTAATTAATTCGAATTCATTAATTTGACCAAGCCCATCTAATTAAAGTCTAAATTCAATCACGAACAATTTAATTAAAGTCCAATTTAAATTTTGATAACTTCCATCAATTAAAAGAAATATATATTTTGGTATCGATTTTCGGACGTGATGGGGGTGCTAATCCTTCCCCACACGTAACCAACTCCCGAACCCGTATTTGAACGAATCTCTGGTTTTTATGGTGTTCGACCTACCTTAGTGGCCGGTGGCGACTCCAAGTCTTTTTATTTTCAAAAAACATCGAGATTTTTTAAAACCCCACTTTTCAAAGAACTTGATTATTTTCTAGCGTCGATAAATTTTTAGGTCGCTACACCTTTGTTGGAAGTTACCTCGGCTGCGCCCACGGCCCCTCGATGGTGCAACAACATGAGCGGGTGCCTGCCTACCTCTAGCAAGCAATGGGCAGTCACGTCTCAAATGTTCCACACACCCATAACTCCAACAAGAATTCGCAGCCATAACTGCAGGAGCCTGCCCCTCTCTGGTCAAACATGGACAGTCTCGCCTCACATGATCCCTCGATCCACAAGCTCAACAATATTATGCGTCGCCCGAACCTGGGTACTCTGTCCATACGATCCCCGACCAGCACCATCTCTACCGCCTCTTGCATCTTGTCGAAACCTCTGATCATGGTGCTTCTTAGACTGACCACCACCAGAACCAAAGTCTGTCGCTCTCTTCCTGGAGCCAGGACCTCTAGAACGATGAGATAAACCTAAGCTCTACTCAATATCCTTTGCTCGTGTAACCAACACGTCGAAATCAGTGTAGTCAGTGGACAACATATACGTCTTAACATCATGTACCAATCGATATAAAAACGCTCATAGTGATGCCCCTCATTCGGCACCAACTCAGGTCCATACTAGCTCAGCCTCACGAACTACACCTCGTACTCTAACACTGTCATACTGCCCTAGATTAAGGCCATAAACTCACGTTTCTTCTCATCCACCTATCTCACTCCAAAATTCTTCTTACTAAAGGTAGGTTGGAAGAATTCCCATATTACATCACCGGGTTTCATACTCGCAATCGCAGTGGTCCACCAACTATATGCATCACCCAACAACAAGGACACTACACACCCTAGCTTACTCTCATCATTATATCCCATCTGAATTAGGATCCGTTCTGTATTGGCCATCCACTCCTCGGATGCCAAGAGTGTCAACCCTCTAAACTTAACTCCTCCAAAACTACGTAAACACTCTAACGATAATCTCGAATTAATAGTAGTAGCGGGTGCCGATGCAGGTACATTAACTCCAGCTATCACTGCCTGAAATGCACCCGTCATCGCTTGAACCAAAGGTGTCATGTCACCAAGCACTAGACCAGGTGGTGCAGGTGGTACTTGTTCCACTCCCTCATGAGGATTAGGCGGAGGAGGCGACAATCCCTCGGGATATACAATCTCGCCCTCTACTCCTTGCCCTCCAACAGTAGCATTTTCACTAAATCGTAACTCTCTCCTCGGTGGCATCGTATATAAACGTATCCAAGGCATGACAATTACATCAAAACAAAATCAATCAGGCCAGCTCAAGCAAGGATTCAAGACTTTCATTTTATACCAAAATCATTTTATAACTGTAGAAATAAGGCAATGTGTCCTTAGAATACCCCAACATGGCATATTTCACACATCACACATATAAACAATCACCATACATAGCAATCAACATCATACAACATCAACAACATCCTAATTTTTTGTAAACATGGCTCTGATACCACCAAATGTAACCCCCTTAGCCTAGCCTGGCCTGGCCGAAATCAGACCAAAAGAGCCATATTAGGTTTTTCGAAGCAAACCCAAATTAATAACCAAAATCGAGCCCATATAATCCTACATGTTCATGCTGCGACAGATACGTCGCAATTAAATCAGATTGCAAAACGAAGACCAATTGCTCAACAACTCACATTGGGGACCAAAACGTATTTTCTGTAGATTATAAGGTCTTTGTTACAATTAAGATTATCTAAGCTTTATTAAGTCCATTTCATGCTCTCAGGTTAAATCACTAGCTCAAAACAATCATCCATATTCATTCAATTACATCCATAACAATCAGAGACTAATTTGCAAGATTTCCAAACTTTAGCAAAACGAGATTGCATAAAATAGCATAGCGTATCGATATAGGCAAGCCCGTACAGATACGAATTAACAGACATAATGTCTTAGCATACCGATACACTCATGTCAATATCGATACGGTGTGTACCAACCCATACCAGTACAGCTTTGACTCGTACCGACCCCCTTCATATTTTCTCAAAACTCAAGATTCTAGTAACCAAAATACGCACTAATACAGTACCCCGCGTACCGGTACGGTATGTTAAATTCGAATTGGTCGTACCAGTCCTTAAACCCGTGTGCCAGAACAAGCATTCATTTTCCTTAAGGTGTACTGATACGGTGGTTAGGCGTACCAGTTCTAGTAGCTTTAATTCGACAAATTGAGTTCTAACAGGACCCCGTGTACCGATTCTGAGGTACCCATACTGATATGCAGAGGCCTATAATGACCTCTAGGTCTAACATATGACATTTTGGCTAATTCTAAACAACATTAACACATATCTAAACATCATATAGCATCATTGACCTATTTAAACATCATCATAACGGCATTTTGGACCTACCTATCAAACATAGCACAAGTATTCACCAAGTCTATAGGCAAGCTCCCTAAACGACATCCAAAATACAAAATCTGTCATATCACAACTATTTAAAGCTTATTACAAGTCCAAAACAACATTTCAAACTTGCAACAACAGGGAGTTCATTGAAAACCCTCCCAAAACCTCATCCGACACATTACCATTATTACTACCGTATGTGTTTAAACCATACTTTGAAAATGAGTCTTCGAAAATCCTTTCTTCCTTCCTCGCTGCCAAAAATTCTAATTATTTGCGTTGATGGAAAACAAAAGCGTAATAACATTAAGCTTAGTGAGGAATGCTCAAAACCAACAACCATCATTGCATTTTAAACCATTTTCCATTGTTTAATAAACATTTTCCAAGTTACTTTTAAAACAACATCCCCATATCATGCCTTAACAAAACCATGCACTTAACATTTCTAAAACAACATATTAAACCACATGTATCATGGATTCAACAGCAAAGTCCCATTTGCTACCCTCAATTTAAGCTTTCCTATGCATACTACCAATGCAAGGCTTAAAGAGTATAACATGCTTAAACCACATTATACAACATAATCCATCTCATGATACATCATCAATTATATTGGCTTACAAGTGATCATTAACCGAATTCTACTTTACAAAACATTACATCAGATACATGGATTCAAAAAGTGTTCCCTCAACACTTAACATGCAATCTATCGGCTTCTCAAGGTTTACACATGAGAGTTTTCGGCACCCATAAACACCTCCACTGTTGTGATACCCGTGGTGGAGTCTTCGGTACACATAAACCCCTCAACACCGCTCATCGATTAGATGTATAATCCACTAACGGGAGACTTCGGTACAGTTAAACCCCTCAACCGTTAGGGTACTTGGATGGAGTATTTGGTACACGTAAAGCCCTCAACATCCAAGGTGCCTTTTTACAGTGGACTATCAATCCTATGGCCATCCAACTATATTCGATAATATTTCCAAACCTTTTCATCTCATCACTTTCCAATATAATCCATTTAATTAATAACAACTCATTGTTTTCATATACATCATTAAAATCATTAAACCAATGCAACATAACCTTGCATTAAACAATGTTCATAAACATAAATGAAATGTGCATTACTTCCAAATGTATTCTCATCATTTTTTAAACATTTTCCAGCATTAAACCATGCTCTAAACATCCATAAACAGTGAATAATTAAATCATTTAACACAAGTGCATAAAATCAATTGCCAAACCGAGTTCGAGAGAGAGGTTTCATTCTTTACTTACTTCCGAGCTTAGATCAGTGTTTCAAGCTTGATCTAAACTCCCAAACACAACTTTCAAACCTTTGAAAAGCTATTAAACACGCTATCACTCACTGACACGCAAAGCCTTGCTTACCGATATGGAAAATCTTGCCTCTAAAGCTTCCGAACCAAACGTTCAAGCTTGAGGACCAACTTCCACTGTTTTATCCACACAAAATTAGAGAGTTCATTGCATCATAATGCAATTAAGAACACAGCAGCTCAAATCCACAACATCCTTCATCAAAAACCGCTCCACAACAACCGAATCTGACAATAAACACCTTCCAAACTTAACCCAGCCATAACCTCACATTTCCACACATCGATTAACATCAATCAACATCTAAAAGCACCTCACAACCATCCTTATACCTCCATCATATATAAAACCTTTACAACTCCTAAAAAACACATAACTATCAACCTAAAAAATTAGGAATTCAACTAGTTTTGAGATTCATATGATTAAACCATCTTACTAACATCATTCAAAATCAAAATCATGATCTATATCAATCCAAATCATGAGAAAACATAATCATTACGAGATTAAATCAATTTCACCAATTAAACCTTGATTTAACCATTTTCCTTTAATTAAATCATCAAAACATGTTAAAAATCATAATTAAAGGATCAAGAACTTGGAAATTTCAATAAAGAACCTTATAGTAGAGGAGAAGAATGAACCTCACCTTCCAAGGCTGATTTCTCCCTTAATTGGCAAAGTTTGGTTGAAATCCAAGAAGGTTTTGTAATAGGAATTGAAGAAATCAATTAGGAAACAAGAAGGAACTCAATAGGATTTGATCCATAAGAATTTTGGAGTGAAAATCTTAGTTTGGCTGCGGGGAAAGTTGAGAGAAAAAGAATTGCAAAGTTAGTTACGTAAGAAATGTGATTTAAGAAAATAATATCTTTTTAATCAAATCCATCTCCCTTTAATATTAAAACCAATAAAAACACTTTAAAAATAGCCTAAATTAAGGGAAAATCTGATAAAAAATATTGGTCAAATAGTTCCTTAAAGATTCTAAGTTTTGACCCTTTTACAACATAGTCACTAAAAATCGTTTTGAAACTTTACATTTTGGTCACCACCCAAAATGTCTACTTTTGAGACCCTTTTTTGTAAAATTGCTTCCGCCAATATCATTTCCATATTAAATAATGATTTTATATAATTTTTCATATTTTTAACCCTTCTAAAATTATTTAATCCAAATTAAATCCTGAAACTGATTTGAATTTCCTAATCCGATCCGATGGACCGTCTAGCCCACTTAAGAACTCCTAGGCCCAAAACTGGGGTGTTACAAAGAAAGTGAAAGATGAAAACATGCAAGGGAATGTACACCTTGAAGACAATAATGGAGGATGATAGGATAGAGCACATTCGAGATTTCAAAACCCCAAATAAAGCTTGAGAAACATTAACCAACTTGTTCTCTAAGAAGATTGATACGAAGCTCCAACTTCTGGAGATAGAATTGTTGTATGTGAAGCATGACAACATGATGATCAAAAAATACTTTTACAAAGTAAAGTTGTTGTGTTAGGAGATTTCAGAGTTGGATCTTACAACTCCTATTGGTGATACCAGGATGAAACAAATCATTTTCCATGGTTTAAAGCTAGAGTTTAGGAGTTTTGTTGCTACTGTACAAGGATGGAAAACTCAACGTTGCTTGTAGAATTTGAAAATTTGTTACCTAGTCAAGAAGCCTTAGCTAAAAATGGGAGGAGTCTCATTGAAAAATAAAGAAGAGGCACTCCATGCCAGTAAAGGCAAGCAAAACTTCAAGCAGCAAGAAAATGGTGGGTATAATAAAAATAAAAGATAACAGAGCTTTCATGAAGGGGAGGTTATAAAAACCACAGAAACTATAAAAAATTTGAAGGAAAGTATTATAATTGCAGGAAGAATGGTCTTATGGCCAAAGCTTGTTGGACAAAGGAAAAAATTATGGAGAGTAATGTTGTTACTTCCAACAATGAAGACGAATGGGACGCAAAAGCATTCTTTGTAGTAGAAGAGGAAGAGCCAGCTCTCATGGTGACTATTTTAGGCAAAATTAATTATGAGAATGATTAGATTGTTGACTCTAATTGTTCAAATCATATGACAGGTGATAAAAAGAAACTACAAAACTTTTCTGAATACATAGGAAGTTATGTGGTGGTTAGAATAAATAACCCCAAGTTACCAATAGCATATGTTGCTAACAAAATTAACATCTTCGAACCATTTTTTTCTATTTGGTCCACAAGATGTGAAGGTAATGTTAGAAAAATGGGTGTAGTAATAATCCATATATAACAAAATACCATAAGAAAAATAAAAAACAATAAATTATAACCAGAACCTGAAATCGAACATAGTTAAAATTAGAAGAATTTTTATTGAGGCATGTATGAACAGTTTCCTTAAGATAGATTCGTCCTCTCCTTGGTGCTTGAGTAACGTTGGAGTCTATCTCCTAGAATACAACAACAAACATTTGCAGCAGTAGCACAATTGCAGTGAACAATCGAACATGTCATTACCTTTATCTATCACCGGAAAATAAAATGAACTTTCGAAAGAATTTTTCTATGTCAAAAACTTTAAAATTTTTTGTAAGTTTTATGTGAAAAATGAGTCACAACAATCCTTTATATAGTAGATGAAAAAATTAAACCGTTTGATGCAAAGATTAAACCTTTTGATGGAAAGATTTGTTGAAAAGTTAATAGATATGATTGAATGGATGGAACTTTAAACCAATAATTAATAAGTCTATTCACCAAGTGATATAATTTATTATTAGCATGTCTATTCACCAAATTACATGACTTATTATCAATATTATTCAACCAATATATATTATTTTTCCAACTATCCCCCACATGAATAAAATTTATGGTTCAAAAACATTGACTCGATGTGGTGATAGATTATACGTTCGATATTTGCATAGGATAGGTAGGCATCCCCCTTTGAACCTTCCCTTGTGAAAATATGTTTACCTTACTGGCTGTCCAGTAGACGTGATGTCCTTGAACTGTCATGTCGCTTGTGTAAGCGATGACATACCTCACACAAATACCTCACTGACAAGAATTTGGTTCTCATGGTTATGTCCATATAGCCTTAGACATCTCTTGGTTCTGTAAGATCTTAGAGAACTATGCCCCAATAGTCTCCTTGAAGCTGCTCCACTTCACTCTCATATATGTGACTTATGTTGTTCGATTTACCGAAATAGACATTGGTCAATAAAAGCATTGCTTAAACTTTTCCATATTTTAGTCATTGTTTACATCATAGGAACGAACTTGGAGATGAGAACCCCTATAGTGACTGTACAAGGTCTATGCAAGTAGGTTATCCCTTTGAACCTAGATCTTGGGATCTCCAGTCAACTGGGTAGGTTTTCCTTCACATAGCGCCTTAAATTTTCATAGGCTTTAGTCGCATTTCTTTCGATATTTTCTCAATTTGATCTCAATTTAACCTTTTTGTTAGTGGATCCGTAATGTTATCATTTGATTTTACAAAATCAATAAAGATAATTCCAGTTGAGATCAGTTGTTTAACGACATTATGTTGACGACACATGTGTCTTGACTTACCATTACATTTTTTGATGTACCAAATGTTGCTTGGTTATCACAATATACACATATTGTAGGCACTGGCTTTGTCCATTCTGGAATATCCTCCAAAAAATTTCCTAGTCATTCAGTCTCTAGCATATAGGTTAGAAAATCCAATCCAAAGGACTTTTTCACCCTTGTCCTTTTACTTTTTTTAGTTCTACCTCGACATCAACCTCTTAGTCTTTATAGTTTGTTTCATTGAACTTGACCAACTTCCTTAGTCTTAACAGAATGAGGCAATTTTGGATTCTAATATCGTTTTCTTGTGAATTTAAAGATTATTTGATTCATGCAAAAGAAACGATATGCATTGTTATGGCAAATATAACAAATTATCACAAAACAAGCATGCTATGAGGATAATCCATGGTAACGAATTTCTTTCATTTTCACCACTAATACCATTCCCGTTGTTGATATGGCAAGCATAACCGATGAAAATACAATCCACTATTTTAGGACCTATTTTCATTTACTTCGGTAAATGAGTCATTACTTTGGCAAGACACCCCCACACTTTCAAGTAGTTGTAAGAAGGTTTTCTGCCATTCCATAATTCATATGATATCTTTTCTTTTTTCTTGTGGGACTCCTTGTTTAAAAGGTAGTTTACAGCTCCCCCACATGTTTTGTGATAACCCAAAACTTCTCATTGTTCCCATAATATTGTGCACTTCATGACGTGCGTCAGATAAGTCTTTGAGAATGTAGTTACGACATAGAAAATCAGAGTGTTTCCATGACTTGGCAACGTTGAAGGCGGTAGCAACATAAGTACTTCCATGTCTCAACAACATTGAAGGCGGTGACAACATCTACATTATCCTCTCTAATAATAAGAGGAACATCATGGTCAAATAACACTTTCACATTACCACATTTTGAAATTTTCTCCACAAGCTTTTCATTGTGGCTTATAGTTACTAACAACATTGAACCTTGGTTCAAAACTAGTCAGTGTAGTGATTATAACATCATACTGAGAACTAAAGGAGTTATAGAGGCATAAGTGAACGGGTCCCCTGAATTGAACCCAGTTTAAAGGAGCCTATAATGGGTGATGATCGGTGGCCTTGCTAATCTTAGTAGAGGACATCAAGGACAGTTCGAGTACCTCCTAGAACCAACACTGCATGTAGAGAACGTATAGAAACCTACCCCTTTAGAGCCATGCGGATAACCTAGATGTTTTAGACGAGACAAATAGGGTTGTTTTGTTGGTTTATCTTATTTGCCCTTTCATTTGTGTATTTATTTATTTTATTCGGTACTGACTCATTTCCTTTTTATTTTGTTTTGCATATTTCCTCGCATTCACATTACATAAGGTATTGATTCCTGAGTGGTTTCTCCCGTAATAGTGATTGTTCATGATGGACCAAGGGTTCTTTGACTTGAGGATAGGGGGTTTGGTTCTAGAGTTCCATCCTGAGGCTAGAAGGATCGTTCAAAGACTTCAGGTCAGATTTGGCAAGCAGTGTTAGTTATAGTAACAAGCGAGGTGAAGTGCAAGAGTTAAAGAAGCAAATGGCCGAGATGATGAACCAGATAAATGCTATGATGAGGGGTAAGTAGCCTGTCGAACTTGGAGAAGAATCGATCAAGGATCAGAATGTAGAACAGAATGATCAGAATGTTAAGGTAGACAACACCGTTAAATATGGCAAGTTGAATCCTTTTGTGATCAGTCTCAAGAAACAGACATGTGGTATATTTAGGGCAGATACCCAGGAAATAGAGGCAAGACTAAGAGAAGCCCGAGAATCAAATGACGTAAAGAGCCATTGTCCTATACCCATGAGATACACCGAGCTGCTTCCATTTCTCATTGAAAAGGAATCTTATCGTATCGGTGAGTCTGTACCAAAGAGGCCACCTTACCCGAAGGGCTACAACAGTCGTATCTGGTGCAGCTACCACATAGGGGATTCAGGTCATCACACTGAGAACTGTGGAGCCCTGAAGAATAGAGTTCAAGATCTTATCAGGATGGGAGTTTTAGGTTTCAAAAACAGACAACCCCGATTCTATAATGAGCCAGCCATTGCCCGAGGGGCAAAGTCGAAGAAGGGTCACTACCCAGTCTAAGGTTCAGGTAACACAGAAGCGGATCACTCAAGTGAGATAAATTAAGGAGCCGAGAGTAAGAGCATCTTAGAAGATGAACTAGCATTTGAGAACGGCTAGCTTAAGAAGGAGAGGTATGATCTGAACAAAAAACCAAAGAGTATACAAGATGGGTACCAGAAGTTGCACTTGGAATTCAAGAATGCCAGTCTGGGTGAAACCTCTAAAGAATGTGTTAATGGCATGATTCAGATGAAAAATGATTTAGAACGTTGGAAGCAGAAATGCAAGACTAGTAAAAATAAAGCCAGATCATTGTCACAGAAGTTGAAAGAAGCTGAGGGGCAACGCGACATCCTCCAAAGTGAGTTAGAAAGCAGTCTGGCCATGGACGAATCCTGAAATCAAGTCTACAGCGGAAAGGGGAGGAATCTCAAGACCTTCAAATGGAAAACGCAGTACTCAGAGAATAGATAGAAAGACTCAAGACTTCTTTACATATCAGCGAGATTCGTGCTGAAGCATACAAGCAGACCAGGTATGAAAGTTTCAAAGAAGTGTCTGTCAAGCTACGAAAGGCCGAGCAAAAAATACAGAAGAAAGAGCAAGACATGAAGATTGTTATGATTCAAGCGCGACAAGTGGCCCAACAGGTAGCAGACTTAGCTGATGCAACAATGTCGATAAGCCAGAATATGGATCCAGCATTGGACCGCAAAGGAAAGCTAACAAGTCTATTGCATGAGGTCAAGGAATTAGGTGCTAGAGCTCACTGCTATCTGTAAAATCCTAATACCTAATGTAATGAAAGCTTTTGGCTTGAATGAAAGATGTTCTACAGGGACAAATCACTTGCGGAATCAATACCTTATTACATTCTTGCATTGCATCATGGCATTTGCATCATTATACATGCATTCATCTATTTTTTGCAATAATATTGATAGTGCAAATATTGTGGCAGTGAGGCTAAAAGTTAAGCCGCAACCATTCTGCGTCCATACTTTACCCAGTTCCAAAGCAAATAATGGAGGACAGAATAATCAGTTTGGAAAAAGGGGCATAAAGATTTGGATGTACGTTTCGATAAAGCCAAACAGAGCCTCAGTGAGCAGATCGCTCAATCGCAAGCTGCGATAGTATCTGAGTTAACCGCATTACTAGGAAAAAGATATGGGAAAGAAGAGGTTAAAGACGGAGTTGCCCAAGAGCCAGAATTTACCGCATCTAACAGCAAGGTTCAACCAAAGACATCTAGTCTGGCAAGAAGAATATACATTGACCCTTTAGAGGTATCTATTAGTCATCAAGCAGAGGCATCCGAAAGCAACCCATGGAAACATGAGAATTCTACGAGGAAGAGGTGCTGGATCTGGACATGGTCGAGAAAATTAGTAGTGAAGTGGAAAAGAAATAGGAAGAAAGGTTTCATCTTATGGAGGAAAAATTCAAAGCCATGCAGACTATAGAGGAACCAAGGAGTGACGCCTGCGATTTGAGCCTAGTATCCGACCTTGTTCTACCGCCAAAGTTCAAGACTCCTGATTTCGATAAGTATGATGGAACTTCATGTCCTTCCGCGTATATTACCATGTATTGCCAGAAGATGGCTGCTTTTGCAAAAGATGAAAAGCTTTTAATTCATTGCTTTCAGGATAGTCTAACTGGGGCAGCCATTCATGGTAAAATCAATTGATTCAGGTAGATATCAAGTCCTAGAAGAATCTTTCAAAAGCCTTCACAGAACAATACAATCATATAACAGATTTGACCCCAAATCAATTCGTGCTACAAGGTTTAAAGCATAAGCCTGATGAGAGTTTTTGTCAGTATGCTCAACGACGGTGAGATGTGGCATCTCAGGTTCAACCCCTGATTCAGGAAAGTGAAATTACCCCCATGATTGTGGACACTTTGAATGAAGTGTTGTACGATTGTCTAGTAAGCCACCATGCCGACAACTTTGCAGACTTAGTCATGGTTGGAGAGCGCATTGAAGATGCAGTTAAGAAGGGGAAGATATAAGATCCCTACAGCACAGTTCCTCAAAAGGAAGAAGATTCTCATGTTCATATGGTGAGTGCTAGTCCAATCGGTCAGCCCCAGGGTCGTCCTTGCAATCAGTCTTCACGATACGTAATACCTGTAAAGGTATTCTATCCCATTCCTACGACCTACACTGAGTTGCTTCTGATGCTTATCGAGAAGAAGTTGTTAGCCCCTGTCCAATCCATGCCAAAAGACCTTCCATATCTGCGGTGTATGATGTCAATGCGGTATGTGATTACCATTTGGGGAGTACATGCCACATAACTGAAAATTGTAGAGCTCTGAAAAATAAGGTCCAAAGTTTGATCGAAGCCGGTTATCTGAAGTTTTAAGGACAATGACAGATATAAATTTTGGGGAGGTGCTAACTTCCCAATTAGGTGTTTTAACTAGATTTCATGCTTTTCAAAAGTAGTGCGAAGTCAACTTTACTATTTTAGGCCCGAAAAGTAGTAAAGATGTTTTGTAGGGGCATATGTCTTGTAAAATGATATTTCTTTCGCATATCATTTTTGTGCATGTTTATCAAGCGATTTTTATTCTTCGATTCGTTAAAATATTTCACTCATCGATAGGGGTTAGTTTTTATTTTTCCATATGCATACTCATGTTTTTGCACAGAAAATACATTTATCCGGCTATTGTGTCCCTGTATATCAATTGCATGAGGGACATTATTTTAACCTAGGTGATTGGTTTTGAGCAACCTGCATCTACTGGAAATCAAAGGCTGTGGCGAAGATGAATTTTTAATTACCTTCTGAGTTATTTTGGTCAATCGTTAATGACCCCACTTAAGTATAATTTACTATACTAAAAAAGGGGGTATCTCCCACGTTTAAAATGAATGAAAGAAGAAATCCTAAGAAAATGCACTCCAATGTTCGAAGCCTGGTAATAGGCACATTCAAAGCCTGGTAATAGGCATGTTTAAAGTCTCAGATAAGAGTGTGGCAACTTTGGGGCACTCCTCTTAAGCGATAAGACGAAAATGCACCATCTAGAAAACAAAAAAGAAGAGAAGAATAAGAAAAAAAAGTGAGAAGAAAAAGAGAGAGAAGAAAAATTGTTTCATGAGTGATGGTAATATTTTCGTCTTATGACAATGCTAAGTAACTCGGGGTGTTTGTTGTTTGCTCCATCAATATTCTCGAGGCAAAAGAATGTGATGAGTTGAATTCCCCAAACAAAAAGGAAATAAGTACAAAAACACACACACAAAATAACTCGGAATTGAGGTCCCCTATATACAGGATACGCTTGGGGGTAATCGCCGGTAAGTTGTCTCAATGTCGTTTTTGCACTTGATATTCAGGGTATACAATTTCACATATCACTATGGCTGTCAAGATTTTCTGATCAAGCATTAGCCATGAAAAAAAAGAAAAAAATGTGTGTTTCAAAATTTTGCCGTTCATTTCAAAATCCAATTTCTTTTCAGAAGATACACGGGCAATTTGCCTCTTTACATTTCTTTTTTTTTAAGATTTAAAGCTTAGAGACATAGATTCGATTCCCCTTAGAATACTTCTTTTAAGTTCAAAGACATAAATTGAACTCAGAGATGAGTTTGGGGGAGTTGGGGCATTTTAGCTCACCTCGATGTTGAGACAGATAGAGACTTTGCATGATGGGTCAAAGACAAGAAAAATCCAAGTCCAAAATCAGTGGGGCACCATTGTTCGTGAAACAACAGAGATAGTTATAGGAATTCAAGTTAGAATAGACCTGAGACGTTAGATGGTTTGAATAATTTTGATTA